>OY757309.1:109100231-109401319 GCA_963583905.1 Stenurella melanura
AGCACAAAGGGTCGTTGGACTAGAATCCTAATACCTGACATCAGAAGATGGGTCGAAAGGACTCACGGCGAGGTCGGATATTACCTCACCCAAGCACTATCCGGTCATGGCAGCTTCCGCACATACGTCAGAAGTATAGGAAAAATAGACGACGACGAGTGTGTCTACTGCGGAGAAAAGGACTCTCCCGAACACACCATTTTCTGGTGCCCAAGATGGGCTACCTTTAGAAACGCCTGTGAAGAAAGGCTACAAACGACTATCCGAGTGGAAAACTTGGTCCCTCTGATGCTGGAAGGAGAGGGAAACTGGGAGAAAATAGAGGCCATGATAAGGGACACGCTGAAGGCCAAAGAAGAGGAAGAAAGAGACGAGAGCTGGTGACAAATGAACGAATGAACGTAAAGACCGAAGGCCCCCCTCTGAAGATGATGCGAGAGCGGTACCAGAGGGCAGGGTCGAAGAGGGGAGGGGTTTTAGCCGGTAAAAGTCCGGCACTACCCGACGCGGCAGACCAGGGCGTCGGGTGTCCATGAGGATTTCCCCTCCTCACCCCCAAAAAAAAAAAAAAGGTATTTGTAATTAAAGATAATACATAATCAATTTAAGATAGTTATTTTATATTTGATGTTTAGGTTATTTTATACTTTCTTAGGGAGTTTATTTTTATAGGTTTTTAAATAATTGACATTACAAGTCAGTCAGTATAATTTTATAGGTTACGTTATCAACGTTAAAGAAAAATGTGACATTTGCACTTTTTTAGGAAGTTTACTTTTATAGGTTTTTAAATATTTGACATTGCAACTCAGTCAGTTTAATTTTATAGGTTATATTACCAACGTTTAAGAAGAATGTGACATTTACACTTTTTTACGGAGTTTACTTTTATAGGTTTTTAAATATTTTACATTGCAAGTCAGTCAATTTAATTTTATAGGTTATATTACCAACGTTAAAGAAAAATGTGACATTTACACTTTTTAGGGAGTTTGCTTTTATAGGTTTTTAAATATTTGGCATTACAAGTCAGTCAGTTTAATTTTATAGGTTATATTACCAACGTTTAAGAAGTATCAATTATTTCATCATATATACACGGTGTGCGAACAATTTTGTCATTTAGGCAAAATGGCGTATGATTTCTCATTTACGGTCCGATTCCACTGAATATCGATATGCGAGGGTTATTGACGTCGCTGAATACGAGAATGAAATCGGAATGGAAAAATCCAAAATGGCGCACGATTTTTCATTTATGGTCGGATTCCGCTGAAAATCGTTATGCGGGTGTTACTCACGTCGCTGAATGGGAATATGAAATCGGAATGGAAAGATTCAAAATGGCTGCGCCAAACTGGCGGATGATTTTTCATTTATGATCCGATTCCGCTGAAAATCGGCATGCGGTTGTTGACGTCACTGAATACGAGAATGAAATCGGAATGGCAAAATCCAAAATGGCACACGATTTTTCATTTATGGTCGGATTACGCTGAAAACCGTTTTGCGGAAGTTATTCACGTCGCTGAATGGGAATATGAAATCGGAATGGAAAAATTCAAAATGGCGGCGTCCCATTAGCTTAATATGCATTATTTACTATAACTTTCTTATTTTCCAACCGATTTAAATGAAACTTGGTATGTAACCGTTATTAGTGCAGCTGATAGCGAATATGACATCAGTTTTACAAAACTAAAAATGGCGGACGATGTTTGTCGATTATGGCGTCACATCGCTTAAAATCGGTATGTGGGGGGGGTTTCGAGATCGCTGATTACGAATCCGAAATCGAAATTGAAAAATTCAAAATGGCGGCAGAGTTGCAGGACACATTTTGCCATTTACGGTGCCATTCGTCTGAAAATAAGTGTATATGTGTTATCGAGATCACAAATCACGAATATGTTATCGTAACTTAAAAATTCATAATGGCGGCGTCCCCATAGCCTAATATCCATTATTTACTATAACTTTTTTATTTACCATCCGATTCAAATGAAACTTGGCATGTAGAGGTTTTTAGTGCAGTTGATAACGAATATGACATCAGATTTACAAAATTCAATATGGCGGCGCCAAAATGGCGGACAAGATGTATCATTTATGGACCGATTCGACTGAAAATCGGTACCTGCATGTTTCTCAGGTTGCTGATGACGAATCTTAAATCGAAACTGAAAACCAAGCTTTCTACATTGATCCAAGCATCACCTAAACGAGTGCGGAGCACTCGCATTGACAGCTTTAGCCGTCACCCGTCCGGACGACCTAGAAAACGCGCAGCGTTTTCTAGTCATAATAAAATCCAGTTGGTGCGAGCCCTTGCTCTTTGCGATTTTGCTAAAGCTTTTTTCCGTTTCCCGCGCCGTTTCGAAGACCGGGACCGCTTTAGATCCGATCGGGACGGAATTCCGCCTGGTATAGGACGTTTTTCGTCGAGATCGCCCTCTAAGTTTCTTTGTTATTTACGCGCGAAAGTCCGCTATCTCTTTCGCCTCCCTTTTTTAGGAGTGGGCGGTCGAGGGGACGGAAGTAACTGTCAAAAGTAGGGGAGTCCAAAATGGCGAATAATCTTACTTTTTTTGCTTCAAACCCTCATAACTTCTAAACGGTGGCTCCTAGGACGAAAAACTTCGACCCTAACAAATATGTAGAAAATTCAATTATCTAAAGTCGTTAATTTCATTTTCGTCCTGCTTCAAAAATAAACGAGCTAGGAGCGGACAAAGTGGAGGCCTATTTTTCATCCCTGGCAATGATGATGTCAAATAACAAATAATGGATCATATACAGGGCGTGTTAAAAATTTACCGGAAATTGATTTAAATTAAATTTCCTTATTGGTCGTAATGTGACATTTACACTTTTTTAGGGAGTTCATTTTTATGGGTTTTTAAATATTTGACATTACAAGTCAGGCAGTTTAATTTTATAGGTTATATTACCAACGTGTTAAAGATAATACATAATCAATTTAAGTTAGTTATTTTATATTTGAGGTTTAGGTTATTTTATTTTAATGTGACGTTTACACTTTGTTAGTTCTGATAGGGAGTTTATTTCTACAGGTTTTTAAATATTTGACATTAAAAGTCAGTCAGTTTAATTTTGTAGGTTATATTACCAACGTTTAAGAAAAAATGTGACATTTACACTTTTTTAGGGAGTTTACGTTTATAGGTTTTTAAGTATATGACATTACAATTCAGTCAGTTTAATTTTATAGGTTATATTACCAACGTTTAAGAAAAATGTGACATTTGCAACTTTTTAGGGAGTTTATTTTTATAGGTTTTTAAATATTTGACATTACAAGTCAATCAGTTTAAATTTATAGATTATATTACCAACGTTTAAGAAAAGTCAATTATTTCATCATATATTCACGGCGTGTGAACAATTTAAATTAAATTTCCTTATTTGTCGTCCGATTGGGCTAAAATTCGGTACTCGGGGAAAATCGACGACGTTGATCAGAAGTATGAGGTAAGAATCGCAAAATTCAAAATGACGGGCGATTTTTGTCATTTATGGTCCCATTCCGCTCAAAATCGGTCAGTTCTGACAGGGAGTTTATTTTTATAGGTTTTTAAACATTTGACATTTTAAGTCGGTTAGCTTAATTTTGTAGGTTATATTTAGTGTTGACATTTAATAGACCATTTATGATTGACGTGTCATGCTGGTGGCGTAGAGGGCACACAATTCAATGTTTTGTTTTCTAGAGATGGGTAAAAGCTGTTATTTTTTAATAACAGGTTTAAATTCCTTCTGCTAGAAACTCATCTCTAATTGTTTTCATTTGCATTCCTGTGATTGGATGAGGTTTGTGTGCCCTCCAGACTGTCAAAACCAGGTGATCGAAGATGGTCAATTCTGTCATTAATTTTAAGGTGTCAGGTTTATCCATTAAATTCTTAAATAAATAATTAAGTTCAATATGGCGGATAAGCTTTGTTATTTATGGTCCAATTCAATTGAAAATCGGTATGCGGGGGTTATTGGCGTCGCTGAATACGAATATGAAATCCGAAATGGTGCGATTTCGCTTAAAATGGGTATGCGGGGATTATTGACGTCAGTGAATACGAATATGAAATCGGAATGGAAGAATTCAAAAGGACGGCGGCAAAATGGCGTATGATTTTTCATTTATGGTCCGATTCCGCTGAAAATCGTTATACGGGGGTTAATGACGTCGCTCGATATGAATATGAAATCGGAATGGAGAGGTTCAAAATAGCGGCGTCAAAATGGCCCATAATTTTTCATTCATGGGCCGATTCCACTGAAAATCGGTATGCGAGAGTTATTGACGTGGCTGAATACGAGAATGAAATCGGAATGGAAATATCCAAAATGGCGCACGATTTTTCATTTATGGTGGGGGTTATTCACGTCGCTGAGTGGGAATATCAAATCGGAATGGAAAAATTCAAAATCGCGGCGCCAAAATGGCGGATGATTTTTCATTTATGGTCCGATTCGACTGAAAATCGATATGCGGGAGTTATTGACGTCGCTCAATATGAATGTGAAATCGGAATAGCAAAATTCAAAATGCCTGTGATTTTTTATATGTGGTCCGATTCGACTGAAAGTCGGAACGTGGGGATTTTTGAGGTCGCTGATGACGAATAAGACATCGAAATTGAAAAATATGAAAAACCCAATTATTTAAAAACCAACATTTCTTCAATGATCCAAGCCCCAACTAAATTGATTGCGGAGCAATCAAACCCCTCCGGCAGGAGGTAGGAAACGCGAAGCGTTTTCTAGTAATATTTTTAAAAATCAGTCATTCGGTAGCATAGTTAAACTGTCAATTAACTTTTTTCTCCAAATTGACATCTGATTCTAAATTAACCACTTCTCAGAAAACAAGTTTTGTGTAAAAATTACTACATATAAGTCAAATGCCAATTTGACAACTTAACTAAACTGTCAACTTATACTATTAGTTTAATTTGACATCTGAAGGAAACTCAAAAACAGTTACGTTTATTTTTTTTAATTTAAATTAAAAAATAACGGGCATTGGGAAATTTGGCAACCTAGCTGAGTTCTCCATTGACGTCTCTTGTCCAATTTGACATCTTGTTCGAATTTAGTGACCCCAATAACCTGAGAGCAACAAGTTTTGTGAAACAAAATTGAAATATAAGTGAAATGTCAATTTGGCAGCTGTCAATTGACACATTTGCCTAATTTGACAGCTGACTTTGCTTTACTTTATTTTTTAACTAGCTTTAATTATTCAAAGAACTTCGAAGCAATTATTTTTGTCTGAAAATTGTAAACTATAAATAGGTTCCAGTGAAGGAAAAAAAAAAAAATAGGTCATATGTAATATGACAGCTGTCAAGCTGTCAATAAGTATATTATGCCAACTTAGGCATTAAATTTTGACTAATGCTTTAAAGATTTGATATTTTTATCGTATGAAGTTATTCGGTATATCATATCAAAAATTATTTTAAAAACATTTTTTTTGGCCTTATCTTAAAATAATAAAAAAGGAAAATTTATTATCAAAATTCGGGCTCCAAGAATTTGTTGGAATTTCGGTAAGATTTAATTTAATAAAAAATTGTTCATTCCCGATAAGATTTGCACTCTCTAGCCATTTTTGAATAAATAAACTCGATTTGGGATCACTGTGCTGGGACGCTCTTCATTCAATACGCTAATTTGTTGTATAACTCGCTCTTTCTCACACTTAACATGATCAGATTACATTAACTGCAGGGTTACACATAAAAGGTTCTAACAATTTCATATTTGACACGTGTCTGTATATTGTTTGACTTAATTTGTTGGTAAAACTTCAATTCAGCTCTATATGCCAATGAAATAGAATTGAAAAAAAAGTTAAGTGTTTTCAAAGACTGCTCCTCACAAGTTTTGTGGAGTCAGTTTAAGAAGAAAAATATTTTTTGCAAAATTGAACGGCTTTTCTGACTTCATAAACATTTTCTGATTCCCCAATAATAATTATATTATTAAAAAACAACTATGTGTTTATTAATGACTAAGAATTATAAAAAGAGACTCTAGTGCTTGTAAGGTCATTTAAAGAATATCTTTGCTCCCAACTCCAGAAAAATGTTCTTGAACACTTTAAAGCTATGACTGCTTCATTCTTACCTGAATGAGAGCTCCTTCTTGTTGGTGTCTTACGATGTTCACTGGCATCATCCAACTTTGTATCTGGTTCTCGTAAAAATGGTATTAAAGGGTGGATTCTTCTGTCATGTGAATGTAATCCTTCCGGGAGGCTTTCAAATAATCCCCCTATTTTCAAATTATGGCTAGGTAAAACTAATGCTGGTCTTTCTAATGTCTTATAATCAATGTATTGTCTTCTATATTCAGGAATTAAACTTAAATCTCCTTCTAAATGTAAATTTGTAGATTTTTTTGTTAAAGCTGGTCGTTTGGTTATTTCAAATTGCTTAAACTGTTCTTGTTTTTCTGTTATGTTTTCACGTTTTCCTTCTAAGTGTAAAGTTGAAAACTTCTTGCACAGCGGAGGCCTCCCACTATTATCATATTTAACAAATTGCTCTCTAGTTTCAGTCTTTGTGTCCATTTCTCCTTCTAGTCTTAAAGTAGTTGGGGTTCTTAATAATTCTGACCTTTTTGCTAATAAGTATTCAATGAACTTTTCTGCATGCTCAGTAACATGCAGAAAGTCACCTTCAATTTTTAAGTTTGTTGGCCTTTTTAATAAACGAGATCGCACTCTAGTAGTGGGGTTATTTATTTGAGAGGTAGTTTCTGATTCTGGCAATTGGCTAAAAAAGAGTGCTTCATCAATTTTTAGTTAAACTTAAATACATATATAAGTCAATCAATGAGAATGAATGAAATTACTCTATACAAAATGATACACTACTTGCTACTTACTAAAATAAAATAACTTATGTTGTTTTTTAAGGAAACATAATGAACACAATGCTGGACTGTTATACTGTTACGCTCATTTTAATCCCAAATGTTGTATTTTAACTTCATTCATTTTTACCTGCTATTCGATATATATTCATATATTATAATTCATCCAGTCAATAGAGACCATATGAGCACCTTAGCTTGCAAAATTCATGGTAGTTCTGGAAATAGGCTTACTTTATGTTTTTTGGATCGCTGAATCCAAATTTTTAACTTCCCACCAAAAATTCCCCCCGCAACCCTCCCAAATTTTGAAAAAGAAAAAAATATCATTTTTTTGGAAAACAACTGATTTTTTCGATTTTAGGAATAAAATACCTACAAATTTGAAACGTGGACAAAATATGCAATAAAAAATGTCCTAACATATTTTGATGTAGGGTTAACGTAGGAGGCGCTGGCGTGCCTTGAAGCATGCTCATTGGCGACTCAGGGTATCATACGCCGAGTTACGCACTTGGCTAAACAACCCATGTCGTTTACGTTCGCTCTCCCTTCACCCCCATTATGTTTTGTTTTAACCCCCACCCACCTTTAGGCTTATTTGTCAACATCTAGAAGTCCCCTAACCCTCAACCCCCAACTTTTCCTCACCTGTTTTCAGGCAAGTTGAAAATTAAGATCACATCTACATATTTAAAGAATATAGACTTTTATAACTAATGAAAATTCCATGTTCCATGTTCTTGCTTTCTTCGCCAGATGGCCAGATTATTGGCGCAATTTTTAAAGGATTTATTCTGATTTATTGTTTAAAATGACACGCAGTTTTGACGGACGTTTACTTTTCTTATAAAACTAAAGTTACTTTTTTCGCAAAATATTTGTAGAAAGTTACAGGGATTTGAAATGATTCGCATTTATGCGATTTTTGTGGGAATATGTGGAAATTATGCGATTTTATTTAGAGTGCGAAAATTATTATCTGGCGATCAAATTATGCACAAATCGCATAATTATGCGCCAATCGGCTACACTGCACTGGGGCATAATTCTCCGCTAACATGACTGTAACAAAATGGAAGGCAGCGATAAATAGGCAAGGGCGCGAAAGCGGCGAAAACCACGCAGTTACCCTCTGATGTCCCGGCGCGCGTACGCACTGAGGCGGATGTTCTGGGACGCGCTAACTCCTACCCGTTCGCCCTACGTCAAAATATCATATGATCTTTTTTGTCGCAACTTTTGTCTACTTTCTAGATAGTTTTTCTCTAAAACACACAATTTTTTTTCACGATTTTTTCCAAAAAAAAGTTTTTAACAAAATTTGGGGGTGTTGCAGGGGGAATTTTTGATGGGAAGTTAAAAATTCGGATTCAGCGACCCGAAAAACATAAAACAAGCCTATGTCCAGAACTACCATGAATTTTGCAACCTAAAATTATGTATTTCCTGGACTATTAGCTTTGTTTCATTTGGCTGTTCAAGCGGTTGGAGCTGTATTGTATATGCGTAATAAAACAATTTTTAGCGTTTTAAAAGATACACTGAACTGTCAAATGGAACGAAGCTATTGTTTTTGTGTGCAAAGTGCATTTACCTATGTACGTACATGCAGCACACTTACACAATTCCTTTTTTCTCTACACCTTTATATAGAGGTCCTACTTGTTGATATAATGAGGCAAAACAGATATTGTCAAGAGCAAAAAATTCTCTTTCATATTTTAAAAATAATTTATATTAAAAGAAATATAACCAAATTTTACTTTACATGTATATTTAATTAGTATAAAAATAATTTACCTATTCTAAACGTTAATTTAAATATAAACATTAACTATTACAAAATTAAACAAATAATTGCTATCTAGAATAGTTCGACAGTGAAAATTGCATTAGGGATTTCGTAATTCAGGGTAGGCAATTTAGCAATATTGCAAAAACTGCATTATTGCTAGGTATGCCTATGAACTTTGGGTACTCGATTTTTAGTCTTCGAAGAATGCAGTGATATAACTCCTCAACAATGGGTTCCAAAGTGTTAGTAAGAGTGTAAGTACAATTTTGTTACATCTCACCAACCTCTTTATATTCTTTGTTAGTACGTTACGTAGATGGTTTGCTAAAGCCACATAGGCACTAGGGGTGTAGCATACGAGGGTAAACGTGATTTTAAGAAAGCAAAACATTTATTTAAAAACTAACAGACAATATAAAGAGGTTGGTGAAATGTAACAAAATTGTACTTACATTCTTACTAGCACTTTGGAACCCATTGTGGAGGAGATTTGTCACTGCACTCTTTAAAGACTAAAAATCGAATGCCCAAAGTTCATAGGCATAGCAATGCAGTCTTTGCAATATTGCTGAATTGGCTGCCCTCAATTATGAATTTCTAATGCAATTTTCACTGTTGAAGTATTCTAGATAGTCAACAATGATTTGTTTAATTCTGTAACAGATAATGTTTGTATTTAAATTTAGGCTTAGAATAAGCAACTTATTTTTATACTAATTAAATATACATGTAAAGTAAAATTTAATTTTGTTTCTTTTAATATAAATTACACAGGCCCACACCTGAACCAGGCTAGGGTTTTTTATGTATTTTTGCGCTCTGAAACCGAATCCGACGTTAATATTGCTCCTATACGTAAGGATTTTAGGTTATGTTTATGTTTTTTGGGGAGTGCTCATTTCTTGTGGGGAGTGGCTCGCTCCACTCTGGGTGACATTCGCTGGAATCGATATGTTATTCCTCTCGACCTCCTGATCAAAAGTTCTCAAGGGCACACGGTCGGAGAACGCACAATTTTTCAGATATTGGGGGTGCAAAGTCGACTTTTCAACCCCCGATATCTGTAAAACTGTTCATTTTACGACCTTGCTCCCATACCATAAGAACTTTTGATCAGAAGGCCGAGAGGAATAGCATATATCTATTTCAGCGAATTTCACCTGGAGCTACTTCCCGTAAGAAATGAGCACCCCATTTGCACCTCCGGTATCTGGAAAAGTGTGCATTTTCCAACCTTGTGTCCATGAGTGCTTTTGATCAGGAGCTCGAGACAAATAACATATATCGATTCCAGCAACAGAAATGAGCACTCCCAAAGAAATTAACATAACCTAAAATCCTGACGTATAGGGGCAATACTGACGTCGGATTCGGTTTCAGAGGGCAAGAACACATAAGAAAATCATAGCCTGGTTCATGGCGAAGATTCTTTTTCGTGGGCCATTTTTAAAATATGAATGTGAATTTTCTGCTCCTGACAATATAAACTTTTATGTGAAAATGCATGTGTTTGTACTCGCATTTATATATTTCTTTTCTGTATTATTCACCTTGTTATACAAGTGTATTTGAGACATAAATGTTATGTTATTTAAATTAGTTTTAAACAATCTTAGAAGATAAGTTTTTATTCATCTGATTAACATATTGAAAGTCCTAATACATAAGTCAATATCTTAAACCATTCCAGAGAAAACGTATGCACAAAAAAAGTTACAGACAGACAAATAGAAAATTATTTTTCGCTCAAATTTAAAATATCGACATTTCATGATATTTTAAACCTATTTGAACAAGAAAAATGTTTGAATTAAATTGGTATTACAATCGCCATATCCGAATCAATGATAAAAAAATCGGTAAAGGTATTAACACTGTTGGAGTATACAACCAGATATACATTATAAAAAGAAGACGATAGGTGTCAAATTAATTATTTTAATAAATGTCAGTGAGTTTTATACTTAATAAAACTTTGTGTATTTAGTTTCTGTTTTTACTGGAGTATAATATTCATCTACGATCTACGAGACGTCCCAATAGGTTATGGGCCCAGGAAGTGCTTAGAGAAGAATAGAAAACTTGGAAAGGATAAAACAGAAGTTAGTAAAACTTTATTAAAAAAAAAAAAAAAGGAAAACGCTATGAGCGGAACTAGTATATGTCGCATTGAATCCTTGAATAAAGAAAACTTCGATACCTGGAAATTGCAGGCGGAGGCATTACTAATAAAAAATGATCTCTGGGATTTTGTAAGTGGGACAAAAGTGAAACCGAAAAATGATGAGAGTGCTGAATCATTAGCTACTACTGCTGTATGGGAATCTACAGATAGGAAGGCACGTGCAGATCTAATTCTTGCGATTAATCCTTCAGAATTAAAGCAAATAAAATGCTGTATAACGTCAAATGACGTATGGAAAAAATTGCACGAGATTTATCAATCCAAGGGTCCTGCTCGTAAAGCAATGCTGCTGAAACAATTGATGTTACAAAAATTAGAAGAAGGTGAAGACGTACGAACTCACATAGAAAAATTTTTTGATGCAGTAGATAAGCTTCAAGAAATGGAGGTTGAAATCAATAAAGATCTACTGGCGATCATGTTACTTTATAGTTTACCTCAAAGTTATGAAAATTTTCGATGTGCTATAGAATCACGTGATGAACTTCCAACGCCAGACAGTTTGAAGATAAAAATTATCGAAGAAAATGATGCAAGAAAGAACAAAGAACACAGATCGAACGGGAATGCCATGTTTATTCGTAAAAAATACAATTTTAATAAATATGTAAAGCCAAAGAAGGTTGAATCTTATAAGGAAAGTCAAAATTCATTTGTAAAAGATAATTTTAAATATAAATGTCACCGTTGTCGAAAAATAGGACACAAAGCTGTAAATTGTCCCGTCAAAGGAAATTATTCACAACAGAATGCTGGCAACGTAGCAGAAGTTGGTTTTAACGTAAAACCTGAGATATTGGAATCTATTTTCAATACAAGTCAAAAAGTTGAAAGTAGCAAATGGTGTTTAGACAGCGGTTGCACATCCCATATGTGTCCTCAAGAAACAAAATTTGAGAATTTGGAGGATTCTGCATGCAAGCAACTAAACCTGGCTAGTAATGTTACTACTAAAGTTTACGCCAAGGGAATGATAAAACTACCAATAAATTGCAATGACGGTAAGAGAATTATTAGCTTGGAAAATTCTTTACATGTGCCTGATCTTCGTACTAATTTAATGTCTGTTGCAAAAATAACCGAAAAAGGTTTTGATGTGATTTTTACCAGAAACATCGCAAAAATAGTAGACAGAAATAAAGATGTATTACTGGTTGCACATAAAACAGATGGTTTATACTACATTGAAGAATCAATAGAAAATGTAAATTTGGCAACAATAACGTCCTCAAATATGGAGGAGTGGCACAAGAAAATGGGACATTTGAATGAAAGAGATTTAAAGAGAATTGCTGAAAATGGAACAGTGGTAGGCATTGAAATCGGGAAGCGGGAAAAATTGACTTCTTGTAATACATGTTTATTGAGTAAGCTCACTCAAGCTCCATTTCCATCCAATTCAAGCCGTAGCTCAGAGATGCGGAATATCGTTCATACTGACATTTGTGGTCCGATGCGTCATACGTCAATTGGTAGTTCAAGATATTTCATTACGTTCATTGAGGATTTTTCACGTTGGTGCGAAATAAAATTTTTAAGTTCAAAGAGCGAGGCACTGGAAGCTTTCAAAAGTTATAAAAATTTTGTTGAAAATCAAACAGGAAGAAAAATCAAACAACTACAATCTGACAATGGAAAAGAATACATTAACAGAGAATTTGATAAGTATTTGGAAGATAATGGAATCAAAAGAAGACTAACAGTTCCGTATACCCCTGAACAGAACGGAATTTCTGAACGAAAAAATCGTACATTGGTAGAGATGGCACGTTGTATGATGATCGAATCAAATTTATCGCCAAAGTTTTGGGCAGAAGCAACGTTTACTGCAAACTATATTAGAAATAGATGTCCATCTAAAAGTATAGACAATAAGACACCGTACGAATTTTGGAATGGAACACCCCCGAATGTTAATTATTTTCAAATTTTTGGTTCTAAATGATATGTCTTAAATAAATCACCAAATAAGGGAAAATTTGATCAACGCTCTGAAGAAGCTATTTTTCTTGGATATTCAGAAACGTCAAAAGCATACAGAGTTTGGATGATTCAAAATAAAAAGGTGCAGGTTGCCCGTGACGTAAAATTTCTCAATGAATATCAGCAAAACAAGACACTCATTGAGTTTACGCCAATAGCTGAAAATGAAATCGGTAAAGGATTGGAAATTGTAGTAAATAATGAAAATGAAAATAGAATTCAAGAAATAGATAATGAAAATGAAAATAGAATTCAAGAAATAAACAATGAAGATGAAAATAGAATTCAAGAAATAAATGATGAAAATGAAAATAGAATTCAAGAAATAAATAATGAAGATGAAAATAGAATTCAAGAAATAAATGATGAAAATGAAGGAAATGAAAATCCTGTTGTAAGTACAAAAAGGGGAAGAGGAAGACCACGGATTGTACGAACTGGAACAAGGGGAAGACCGAGGAAGATATATAAGGAAGTTTTAAATGACATTGAAGAAGAACAAGAAAACCAGGAATTTACAGCATTAACTGAAGCAGCTAAAGAAGCTGTGCACTTAAAAAGATCTTTAAGTGAAATTTTATACGTAAATGACGATTTTAAATTCATCATATTCAATGACAATCAAGGTGCTCAGAAATTGGCGAAGAATCATGTTTTTCACTCGAGAACCAAGCACATAGACATTTGTCATCACTTCATACGTGACGTCTTAGAAACTGAAAATCTTCAACTTAAGTATTTGCCAACAGAAGATATGGTGGCGGATATATTTACTAAAGAGTTAAATGGACCTAAGTTCAGCAAATTTCAAAAGGACCTGGGTTTAGTAGATTGTAATAGATAATGAGATAACTGGTTGAGGGGAAGTGTTGGAGTATACAACCAGATATACATTATAAAAAGAAGACGATAGGTGTCAAATTAATTATTTTAATAAATGTCAGTGAGTTTTATACTTAATAAAACTTTGTGTATTTAGTTTCTGTTTTTACTGGAGTATAATATTCATCTACGATCTACGAGACGTCCCAATAAACACAGAACTTCCCTCTTTGTTCATACAGGATGGTCACTCTAAGAAATTATTAATTAAGAAATAACATGAGTTGGCCTTATTATTACAGAGAAAACCTGATAACTTTTTCCATCGTCTACTCTATAGTGGTGGGAGAGAAAGACTGTTTATTGTTGGAATAGGTTTAGAATGTAATGAAACGTAGAAATTTGTAGTGGTAAAGAATTTTAAAAAAAATTATTCATTTAAAATTTTGAAATAAAATTTTCTTTTGATATATGTTTAGAATATCATGAAACGAGGAAATTTTAAATTTGTGCAAAAAAAAATTTCCATTATCTATTCCCTATAATAGTGGTGGGAGCAAAATATTTTTCCTTTTATTTTTGTGGTAAAAATTTTTTCAAAAATATTGGTAATTTTTTTTTCTGAAATAGGTGTAGAATGTCATGAAACGTGGAAATTTTAAATTTGAGCAAAAACATTTTTTTCATCTATTCTATAGTAATGAAAAAATATTACAAATTAAAAAAAATTAAATAGGTTTAGAATTCCATGAAACGTGAAAATTTTAAATTTGAGCAAAAACAATTTTTTTCCATCCATTCTAGTTGTAAAAAGTTATTCAAAAATGTTTGTAAAAAAAGTTCCAAATCTTTTTTTTTCTGAAGTAGGTTTAAAATGTCATGAAACGTGGAAATTTTAAATTTGAGAAAAAAAATTCCATTATTTATTCCCATTAGACGGTTCACTCTGTGTATTTTCCAGCGAAAGTTTAACCATTTCTTCGCTGACAGTAGCGTCAGCTAGTCGGAGGGTGATTTTTTCTCGAATACAATACTTACCTTCAGTATGCGAGGATAGTAAAAATTGAAAGAAAAGAAAATATTATTATTATTGCAGACCTACTTTGACACAAAGAAAACCTCTAAACTATGACTAAATTCTAAAAAGAAATTCATTAACAGTATTCCATGTGAGTGTAACAATCATTATGTGAATATGATAAACACAAGAGTTATTTTAGGAAGAATGGAACTCAGAGATCGAAGACTTTTGCGAATATGTTTGGGATAATTGACATATAATAAACCGGAACTTGACAAACATTTTAACGAACGAGGTAAACAGCAAAAAAAAATTAAAGAATCAGCAATAATATTGAAAGAAGAAGTGGACCACAAATTTTCATCATTTAAGCCGCTGTGAATCGTAAAGTATTAAGCAATAAGGAACAATTTCTGAAATAATAGTTGTGATTACTTTATTCCCTACAATATTTGTAATAACTAATGTTAGGATAGAACTAATAGGAAATGAGATAATAGAGGAAAACCTATTTTAACCCCCAGTTTTCCAGAATTATTGATTGTAGCAATTCCTACATTATATACAGGGAGGACTCCTGGTGTGTAGACTTACACATAAATATAGCATCAAAAAACGTTGTAATACTATTTTTATTTGTCTTCGAACTACGGTGTCCTAAATTGCCTCTCAACTTGAAATTTCTCAGATAAGAGTGATCCGCAGACTACACGAGCAGGGCTTATACCCATACCCAATTAGAGCGGATACATCATCTGCAACTGGGAGGCCAAGCTAGACAAATGTAATTTTGAAGATAAATAAATGTTAATCGTTACTTGGTTTCTTATACACTTTGTACAGATGAATTACTTTCACTCGTGATGGTATAAATAACACCCGTAACTCTGATCGATGGTCTGACGAAAATAAACATACAAAAGCAGAAACAAATTTTCAATATCGTTTTTCAGTTAATATATGTGTCCGTGGCATCGTTGATAATACAGGACCACAAAATAAAATCGAAATCTACCTTTGACTAGATGAGGTGCATTATATGTTTTTGGGGTCAATGAAACTGAATCCGAAACCCGTCTTGCCCCATCACCTCTGGTTTTTCTCATAACCTGAATGTTTGTTATAACTACATCTACCTCGAAAATAGCCTAATATATTTTAATAAAATTTTGTAAATGTATAGACATCTTTTCAACTTCGACAGTAGGCTAGTTTACATATCGAAGGTGGTAGGGGATGATAATGGAAAAAAGTGGAGGAAAAGTGTTGAAATACTATGGAAAACGCGAGGATAGTGAGAGCCGGTGGGAAGATAGGGGAACAGTGCCTATAGTGGAAATTGGGGAAAATGGTGGAAAGAATTCTAGACGATGATGGGAACACGTACATGAACTAATGGTTAAAGTAAAGTAAAATGATAATTGATTAGAAGTAATAAAGGAGTTATATTTGTTCAATATACAGAACTAATATCAGTTTCTACACATTGCGCCAATAATGGTTAAATAATGTTAAGTTTTAAGGCATTCTGTCACTTTTGAAATTCGATATCTCGAAAACTAAGCGAGATATCAAAAAATGTTATTCTTTATTTTTAACTTATTTCATCAAGTTCTACAAGAAACCATCATCAATAATTGGCGCCACGGTTACCGTAGTCTTGCCGTACTTACGAATTATAAAAAAATTAAACTATGAAGAGGAGGAGTAAAAAAATGCTTCTTAATGGAGCAGTCTTTCCGAGGATGGCACCTAACTTTATGAAACTCGAAGAGAAACGAGGGATGCTTATCCTTTTTTCAGGTTTACATTTCTAATTGTTAAAGACTTTATTATGATTCCCAGGATAATACACAAAGAAGGTTATCTATATAATTAGATGTATGACTTTCCGTTTTCAAGGGAAAGTAGTTTAAACGAAATATTGATGATTCCCTTGGTAATGAGTGTTATAAAGAAATGAGACAAATGACTATCCCTCGTTTCTCCGCCTATGAGAAAAATTAGGTTTGGTTAGTAGTGTGCAGAAATAAGCCTTAATAATGCAAAATAGTGAACTAAGTCTCAAAAAGTCGTCCCAATAAAAGCAGTAAAAACCTATACTTAGGCGCCACCCTCTGAGGGTTGTAACTTCCTTAGGAAACATTTCCAGACACAGGAAATTTTCTTACTATTTTTGCATGTAGCATCAGTGTTTAAAGGGAAATGTGAGAATTTCGGCACACCCTATATATTTTAAATATTGTGCAGCAATGGGGCGCCAATGCTGGTATCCAATATGCTACCAATACTGGTAACCAATGTAATGCCTATATTGATATCCGATATGGCACCTATATTGTTATTCTATTCTATCTTATATAACACCAATGTTGGGATTCAATATGGCATCTATGTTGGTATATAATATGACACCAATATGTGATTGCAATATTGGACATTTATTGCAAAAATCTGACGTTCGGTATATTGGCCCAATATGTGAAATGTGAATCCTATATTGGTATCAGTTTGTGCTACAGGGGTACTAATATAATCGGCATAGCCGTAGGAGCTATTTGAGTAGCAGTGTTAAAATGAGAATTGTCAAATAAAGTAGATAAATTCATTTTAGGATTTTAATTGCTAGCATAACCAAGAATGCAAATATTTTATTAATACTTTTTTACATATGATTTTCTTTTTAGTTCTTATTAATAGTTTTTTCTGCATAGAATATATGTTACATCACACACAACACAAAGAACTTTTAAAAAAGATTTATTTTGATTAAGGATAGTAGCTACTATCCTGACATGAAATTAATTATACAAAAGTGAGTTAAGAACTGAGGAGCAAACGTTCCTTTACATGTATTTATAAAATTTGAAATGCTGACTCGAGGAGTCTCTAGAACAAAGGGAGTAACATTGTGCAATTTATTCTGGGAACATAACAAAGGAAATACTGTTGCAATCTGTGAATCAGGTGATGCTGAATAAGCAAAAGGAGCAGCTGCAATATGTAATATGATATACCTGATAGCCTACTTGTGTATGGCTCTAAGTATCATGAATTACGTTATAATATTTTATATAACAGCTTCCCCCTTATATAAAAAGTTGGTGCTTATGCAGTAACTTTTTGAACGTAAAATAAATGGAAAGTATATGAAATATTCAAAATAATAAAATATAACAATAAAAATGTTAAAGGTATATAAAATGAAAAATTGTAAAATTGTAAACTTGTAAAATGTAAAAATATAAGATATAAAATAGTAAGCGTAAAATGCAATACAGTGCATGTATAAAAAGCATCAAAATATTAAAATAAAATCGAATAAATTTTAACTGAAGAGTTTCAGCACAAAAGTTAGAAAGGCACAAAACTGTTTTAACTGAGTTCTATGTCTTCGGATTCTTCGTCTTCTCTTCTTAGTGGAGGTCGTCTTCGTTGAGGAAGTATGCTAGTAAACGTCCTGGAGAGTTTACTAGGTCTCGGAGGAGTTGGGGGCGATGTGGAGACATCGATGGCTATACTTCTTTGGCGTATTCTGCACTTGTAGAATAAGTACGCAAATAATAGTCCAAAGATTGAAACAATTATGAAGTAAGTGAACCAGGAGACGTGTTTGGTGACAAATGGTTCATTAATTAAGTCGTCTAAGTCTTTTGAGTATTGGTCCAGTTTATGTTTAGCGATTTCGAGGTCCTCAGTGTTCAGGTTATTTAACTTTAAAGGTTTTAGTCTGGGCACTCGAATATTTTCGGGGATTTGGTTGCAACACTCAAATGGAACTTGAATTGGATGATTACTGTCTTTTACGCTGGTAAAGTCACTTGTACTGGCTTGGATTTTTGTAATACCTACAAAAGCGTAGCACTTTTGTTCTAGTTTAATGATCGAGTTTTTAGAGATTATGTCGGTCGAACTTATTTTGGGGCAATTAATCGTCACATGTAAGGGTTCTGCGTTTATCACTAACCACTTGTTCTCACCTAGTTCTTGCACGTTGTAGCCTTGACTGATGATGAGTGACGTCTGGCAGTTTTCAGGTAGTGTGTCGAGGTTCTTGAAGAGACGGGCTTCGCATATGGCATTGTTGTCAATTGGATATGCAAATAAATTTGAGCATAGCTTGGTATTAGGGTAGATTGGTTTGCATCTTTCGAGGTCTGCGATGGGTATGAACATCAAAGAATCATCATCTCTCGCGATATATTTTTGAGAAGTTGATAAAATGTGAAATAGACCAGTTCTATTATCCAGAATAGGAATGGGATATAGTTTAAAAACAGAATATGTTTGAGGGTCTATTAGTGGTATGTCTAATACAAATATTAATTCTGAATTTACCTGAAAAGCTTTCAATTCAATAATATCTAAGTATTGTGAAACCTTTGATAATTTAATCGGGAGTGGTAAATTATTCTTTTGTAAGTTCTGTGAAATCTCTTGCAAAGAATTTACTAAGTCTTGGGGATTGATGATGGATGTATGAATTATTTTGAGTCTCGCAAAAGTGATAGAATTTAAAATATCGTTTAAATTGTCCTCGATAAATAAATAGCTTGCCATGAGTTGCTCGCAAATACTTAGGAATTTTAATTTTGTATAAGCTATTCGCGTTTCACCTTCGATTTTTAAAATCTGATTTTCGATTTCCTTTATGTCGTTATTAAACGTCTCTTCGTCAATTTGTAATTGTCGAACAGTTATATTGAAGTTTTTTATGACCGAAGTTGTGACTGATATTTGATTTTTGAGTAAGTTCTCCAATTGGTGTTCATCATTATTTAACTTGTTAATACAATTAAGGTAGTATTCGCCGTCTTCAGCATCTAGATTACCGGTGATCGATTTAAATATTGAACCTATACCGTTCAAAAGTCCGCGTTTGTAACGTTTCGTATCGAACAATATTTCGTCGAATTTACTCTTTATGGTTTTAGAAATTTGTGTTAATAAGCTAAGATGTGTTTTAACTTCACTTGTGAAGGTTACCATGTCTAAATATGCCGGGTCAAGTGTGATGAAGATTTTATCTAGGATTTTGTCATTTCTGTCAATGGCTGTCTTGAGTGTGGAAATGTTCTTATGTACTAGTAATGTCCATTTCTTGTGGGAGATTACAATGTCAGTGTCTCGGTGGTAATACACTCCGATAGTGTTGTTTATGGGCGTTATTGTATATTGGGATACTGCTGATCCGAACAGCAAGAGAAACCTGAAAATAAAGTTTAATTTTCAAAATATGGTTTCATCCTGTCAAAGTTAACTTTAGTAGTTTGGTCTGTTTCGGGATTAGATAAAAGAGCTGAATTTTGAAAGATTTCTATAATTTTGAATGGGCCATTAAATTTGTTTTGTAGTTTATCTTTGATCTGGGATTCTTTTACGTAGACTTTGTCTCCAATTTGGTAATCGGGTCGATTTCCGGGGACATGTTTATCGAAACGAATTTTGGCTTTCGCTTTTTGATCTAGCGTACGACTACGTGCTATTTTATAGTAGTGTGAAATTCTATTGTTAAGGTCTCTAACATACTTAGTTATCAATTCTTTTTGATTGTATAACGTTTCGGGTGGTCTGCAAGAGGTGTGTCCGAATACTAGTTCGTATGGACTAAAACCATGAGTTTTGTTGACTGAGTTATTATAGCATATTACTGCGTAAGGTAAAATAGTCAATGGGTGTTCGTTGGGGTTTTCGGCTTTATGGACTCTAATCATTTCAGCTAGGGTAGCGTGAAATCGTTCTATCGATCCGTTAGATTGAGGATGTCCTACACTTGAATAAGTTAATTTTATGTCGTATAGAGTACAGAGATCTTTTAGTAGTCTATTATCGAATTCGCCACCGTAGTCACAATGGACTCTCAAAGGGGTGCCATAGTGTTGGAAATATAGTAACAGGGTGTTTACTACAGATTTTGCGGATTTGTCTTGTATTGCGTATGCCTGGGTAAATTTAGTCAACTCGTCGCGAATGGTCAAAGCGTAATTTTGAGTTGGGGTCTGAAATATGTCGATATTGATTCGTTCGAATGGCGTTCTTGGCGTTTCCGTAATTACTAATGGACTAGACATGTTTTTACGATATACTTTATTCTTTTGACAAATTTCGCAAGATTTGATAAAGTTTTCGACATCTTTAGATAATCCTTGCCAATTATATTTATTTTTAATTCTCCGCATCGTTTCATTTATTCCGCGGTGAAGATTATTTTTACCGCAGTGATGCTGGTCTAAAATGATCGGAATTTGATCTTCGTCGGGGGTCTGAACGATATTTTGACATATTACAATTTTTAAGTCCTTTTCTGCGAAAATAAATGATAGCATTTCGAGAATAGGGAGATCTAAGTTGTTCTCAACATAATACGTTTTGGAAAGGTCTAAAAGGTTTTGTCTCTTATATAATACCATGAACAAATGTTCTATTGTAGACTTAACGTCGAATGGCAGAGGGACTATGTAGTATTTCCTATGCCTGACTGATTTACTCGAAACGATATTAATAGTGTTTTTGTAGAATTCCGGATGTTCTTCGAAAATGTCTTCGATTATTTTATCATGTAAGTCCTGCAAGTTATCTTGCTGAAAAAAGGTTATGATATTTTTATGTTCTCTATCTAGAAGCTGTTTGTTGGAAGTTTTAATTTTCGAATAGTCTATCAGGGATTTTGTTTTGTACAAATTAACAAAAATATCGAATTCTTGAGCGATTTGCTCGTTAGTTATTTGGGCATTTTCGTTTGGGATTTCGTCATCGTCTGGTTCGTCATATTCTGATTCGTCAGTTTCGTTCGCGGCTAGAATTTTTGAGTGGAGTTTAGAACATTCCGAAAAATGGTTGATCTTTATTCGGGATAGCGCGTCCGCGTTTTTATTGATCTTACCGGGTTTGTATACGATCTCATAGTCGTATTCCTCTAGTTTTAATCGCCAACGTGCGAGTCTACTTCCTGGGTCCTTTATTGAAAATAACCAGGTAAGTGGTCGATGGTCTGTTATCAACTTGAATTTTCTGCCGAATAGGTATGGCCTAAAATGCTTTACTGACCATACTATGGCTAAAAGCTCGCGTTCGATCGTGGAATATTTGGTTTCCGCAGCGCATAAAGTCTTTGCCTATGTTGCCTTGTGAAAGGACAGAACCAATGGCGAATGCACTTGCATCGGTGGTTAAAATGAATTCATCGTTAAAATTAGGGTAAATGAGAATCGGTGTTGTCGTTAAAGTTTGTTTTAAATTTTGAAAAGAATTTGAACAGTCATTGTCGAAGTTAAAAGGTACGTCCTTTTGTAGTAGCTTCGTCAGAGGTTTGGTTATCTTGGAGAAATTGGGGATGAATCGCCTATAATATCCTGCTAAGCCTAGGAATGACTTAATTTCTTTAGGATTTTTCGGTTGGGGAAAATTTAAAATTGCATCGACTTTGGTGGGATTCGGTTTTACACCGTCTTTAGTGATGAGATGGCCTAAATAAGCGACTTCTTTGCGAAGAAACTCGCATTTGTCGGGTTGAATTTTGAGGTTTGCTTTTTGTAAGCGTTTGAAAACTTCCGTTAGGCGTGAAATATGATCATGGATGGTAGGGGAGTAGACAATAATGTCGTCCATATAGACAAGACATCGTTCATTTTGGATACCCAATAAAATGTTGTCCATCACTCTTTGGAATGTTGATGGGGCATTTTTGAGTCCGAATGGCATTCTTACAAATTCAAAATGACCGTTTTCAACTGTGAAAGCAGTTTTTTGAATATCTTTTGGGTCTATTTGGATCTGGTGAAATCCAGATGCAAGGTCTAGTGTTGTGAAATATTGGCATTTGCCTAGTTGATCAAGAAGGTCAGAGATGTTGGGAAGAGGATATTTATCGTCAATTGTGACTTCGTTAAGTTTTCGATAGTCAACTACGACTCGCCACTTCTGTTTGCCAGAGGCATCCAGTTTTTTGGGGACTACCCAAACAGGGGATGACCAGGGTGAAATCGAGGGTTGAATAATACCTTGATCTAACATTTTAGAAATTTGGGTTTTGACTTCTTCTTTATGAACTTGGGGGCAACGATAAGATTTTGTAAATATAGGTCGGGAATCATTTGTATCAATCGGGTGTTTAATTTCGTTCGTAAACGTCAAGTTGTCGCCTTCTAAATAGAAAATGTCTTGAAAATCTAAACAAAGCTGCGTTACTAATTCGGCCTCTTCTTCATTTAGGTGATCTAAACGTAATTGATTTTGGATTTCAAATGATCTGTCTGTCGGTATTTGTTTGTCAGAATTGTCAGTGTTGAAATTAAAAATCGATTTAAATTTTTGAATTGGTTCTAAGTCTAAATTGGAAAAGTCGATTGATTTCGGTATGGCATTTACGTTAATTATTGTCGTATAAAATTCTCCGTTTTCGTTTACCTTAACGAGAGCATTGGGTAAGCGAACTTTCTCTTTTTCCTGGGCTAACAGTATAGCCTCAGTATTCCGCAAATTACATTTCAATTTAAATATCTTTTCCATACGTGGTTCTATGGAAATTTTGTTTTGATTTTTGTTTTCACGAGGAACATTTGAAATGGGAATTTGAGAATTGCAAATATTTTTTGCTGGTGGTTCTGGTAAATCTTGATTTACCTCAAAAAGTGGGACAGTTTTAAAATTGGTAATCAATTGATTGTTGTTCATATCAATAACGCATTTATAGTGTTTAAAAAAGTCGGCTCCTAATAGTCCATCGAATTCGATGTCTAAATCGCAAATGTATACCTTATGCGGGTCATTAGCTGTAAAAGGTATAAGAACAGATTCGGTTATCGGAATTTTTTGTTATGTTATGCCTTGTATGGCAACGTTCTCAGGAGATCTGCGTTTGTAATTTTCGGCAAGTTTTGGTTTGAATATTGATATACCTGCGCCGGTATCGAGTAACATTCTGTATGTCCGTGTTATGTCTTTGATGTAATATAAATTTCTTGAATTTACAGTTAATGATGGATAAGAAATTACATTATAATTTGTTCTGGGAAATTCAGGGACGGATTGAAATTGTCCTCTAGATTTATAGTTTGTAGTTGGCTGGACATTTGGTTGATTTGGAAATCCGGTTGCTGCGTTGGAGTACCTGTAGGATACTCCGGGCATTGGTAAAAATCCGGTTGATTAACAGAATAATTCATGTGAGGATTCGACGGATAATCGGAATAATTTTCATATCGATTTGATGGGTGATCATTATGATTTTGGGAATTATCGGTGAAGTATTCTTGTGATACATAATTGTCATTAAAATTGGAATCAGTTGGAAAATTTTCAAAATTATCAAATTGTTGATAATCTTGTTCACAATTAGAATCATAATTTTCGCAATTTTGCGCATCATAATTGTCAAAATTAACATGGTGCGTTTTCTGTGGATTTTGACGGTTGAAATTTGAGGGTTGTTGATTAGGAGGTCTTTGTTGGTAGTTTGGGTTAGGTCTTATTACAGAAGGCCTATTTTGTTGGAGAGAATTATTTTGTGAAAAATTTTGTTGTGGGGCAAAGTTGCCTGGGCTATAATGATTTGACGAACTTTGGAAATTAGGTCTCGAAAATTGTTGGAAATTGTGCCTAGGAAATTGTGTTGGAGTTCCACTAAAATAATTTTGTCTGTAATTAGGATTTTGTTGAGAAAATTGTTGTTTTGCACGACACTCGTTAAAGTTGTGTCCACTTCTTTTGCAATAATTGCAAAATTGCTGGGAATTTGGACGTCTTTGTTGAGATTGTACAGGGTTTTTGTTAGCTGGTTTATTTGAGAATTTTTGTTGCTCAAAGTATGACAATTGAAGTTCTCGTTTGACTCTACTAATTGCGTCTAGCATATTTCCTGGATTGCCAGCGCGAATTATTTGGCCTAGTTTAGATTCTAGTCCTGTGAGTAGGGTATTAAGTGTCATGGTTTCGATTAGACGTGATTGGGCGGTTTTTTCCTCTAAAGTCAATGTTTGTTTCTGCACAGCGGCGTGCATTTTGGCATTATGTGTTTGTAATCGTGAAATAAATGTTAATGCACTTTCATTCTGTAATTGATGGATTCGTTGCAAGTCTTGAATAAGCGCTGTTAAGTCGCGTGAGTCGCCAAAGTGCGCCTCGAGCAAGCTTTTTATCTCTGCCCAAGTAGCAGGGTTTCGCGAATTTATTAGCTCTGATGCTTTCCCGCGAAGCTTATTTTTAATATGCAATGTTACAAGAATTCTTTGGTCATCTACTGCCATTCCTTGTGCATAAACACATGCAGAAATAAATGTGTGTAAAAATATAGGGTTCCCATCGAACTCAGGTATTATTGAAAAGATTTCACTTAACTTGTAGGGTTCAATGGTTATTGTTTCGTTTGCTGTAACGTTCTGGTTTTCATCGACTTGATTGTCAGTCATTTTTACTAGGTTTTAATTATTTAATTTGAAAGAAAATGAAATTTTAATTAATTAAAATTATTATGAGGTGAAAATCAGAATGATACGGCACTGGTGTGACAAATGTTTCGCAATTTATGATATACTGATTAGCTTGGAATGTGTTTGAATGCAAAATAAATGCAAAGGTAAAGGTCGTGTAACAACCTTTTAGAAATTAATCTTAAAATTGAAATTTGATCTGTTGAAATGTATAAACTTTCTTGATAAGTTTAATGAGTCTTTCGCTAATCTGGGTTATAGAACTGTTGTTTTACGTTACGTACAAATTAAAATAAACTAAATGATTGGATTTGGTTAAAAAAAAAAGTTAAATGTAGAGCACAAAATAAAACGAGATGATTCTTTGTACTCACATTAATGTTTTCATCTCCGTGGACTCGTGCAGCTGCAGTGCGACTTCGTAAAGCTAGCTCCGTCTGTCTGACGTCGAAGACACCAACTTCTGAGCAGGGATGATTTCTTACTTGCTAAATGTGGTTGTTGTTGTTCGTTGAGTGATTTCTTCTTAAAACTAATTGTTGCTTGTTGTGTTTCTTAAAAGTTTCTTGATTGATTGATGCTTGAAATTGATTTGTTGCTTGAAAAATTGTTTCTTGGAATTGATTTGTTGTGTGCTGAGGTTCTTTTTCTTCTTAAAGAATTGGGATTCACCACCTCCGCACTAGAGTTGTCCTTGTTCTTTCAGACTTTTCCACTAGTTAGGCACCTATTTTCTAGATGTTCTCCTTGTTCTTTTGGGTAGTTTCTGCTAGTTAGGCTCCGTTTACGGGGTGTTTGAAGATCCAGTCCGACTGCGCCAATTGTTACATCACACACAACACAAAGAACTTTTAAAAAAGATTTATTTTGATTAAGGATAGTAGCTACTATCCTGACATGAAATTAATTATACAAAAGTGAGTTAAGAACTGAGGAGCAAACGTTCCTTTACATGTATTTATAAAATTTGAAATGCTGACTCGAGGAGTCTCTAGAACAAAGGGAGTAACATTGTGCAATTTATTCTGGGAACATAACAAAGGAAATAATGTTGCAATCTGTGAATCAGGTGATGCTGAATAAGCAAAAGGAGCAGCTGCAATATGTAATATGATATACTTGATAGCCTACTTGTGTATGGCTCTAAGTATCATGAATTACGTTATAATATTTTATATAACATATATAGGCTCCAATATTAGTTAGGAAATAGATAGGTGAAGATCTGTTGTTTCCATCAGTCAATGTCAAATATAATATCAAAATAGTTTATGTTTATGGAATTTGTCTTGGTTTTTTGCATGAAACATCTTTAAGTGGTCTTTCCGATGAGCTTTAGAATAAGGGCGAAAAACGTTTCAAAGGGTAAGTATTTCCAAGAAACAGAAAGATAGATAACTTCATGAAGATGTACTCCATTAGAATGAAAAAATTTTAAGACAAGGTAGGTAAATAAATTCATTTTAGACATTTGTTCTCATTTTTAACTTAAACTTCATGGCCGTAGGGGGTTATGTAGATACTAGTTTAATCTGCACAGACTATGTGGGTACTAGTGTTAAAATGAAAATTGTCAAATAAAGTAGACAAATACATTTTAGGATTTTAATTGCTAATATAACCAGAATTCAGATTATCGAAAGAATGCAAATATTTCGTTAATATTTTTTTACATATAGTTTTTCTTTTTAGTATCATATCACTCACATAGATAATTGTTTTTCCTGTTTGCAAAATCCTAAAAAATATGTTTCATTATAATCTAGATGCATCTAAATGATTACAGCCACACAAAAAGAAAAATTATTTCTGGCCCTGGGATCTCATCATGCTCACTATATATTTTTGGGGTTACTGAATCCGAATCCGGGGTCTATAAAACTCCGTCACGTCGGGATTTTGCCACAACCTCAAAAAATCCATAATTTAAGTGATTTTGACATCTCTTCACATAAATTGATGTAACTTTTCTAGACAAAAATGACCCCCATCTTTCTTATACTGGATCGATTGCAAATTAAATTTCCAATCAGATGATGTATGACCCGATATTTTTCCGGACCTTTTTAAGTGAGATATCGGCCGCCAAAGTGAGAGGTCCGAGGATATCGCTTCTCGAGCGACACGGCCCAGCTTCGAGGGTCATTTCTGCCAAACAAAAGCTAGCAAAAGTCTTCAGGAGTATGTAGAAAGACATGAGAAATCGTTTGGCGTAAATTGGAGGTTGGTGCATGCCTTACTTTTCGAGATATGGCCGCTCGAATTCACCGGAAGGTGAAAATTGAATTTTTTTTACTGCTTCCCGAGGCTATATCTCGAAAACAAAATGAGATACATAGCTACGATTTACGCCATTCGATTTTTCTCGTCTTCCTACATACCCCTGAATTTTTTCAGACTTATACTGGCACTTTGATTTTTTTGCAAAATTTCTAAAGTAGAGCATCCAAAAATTCAGAGGTATGTAGTAAAGCGAGAGAAATCGAATAAAGTAAACCGCAGCTCTATATCTCGTTTCGTTTTCGAGATATAGCCTCGGGAAGCGGTAAAAAAATTCGATTTTCACCTTCCGGAGACTTCGAGCGGTCATATCTCGAAAACCAATAGTAAGGGGTCCAAAGCATTAAAAATTGAAATGACCCATTCCAACAAGGTAAATAAGTTTTGAGCTTGCATATCGAAAGAGGGTCCTAATGGGCATCAGAAATGGCTTGTTGGACTTTTGTTGAGGATTGCACAACTTCTCCACAAGAAAAAAAGAAGGCGGAAAGTTATTTCAAGAATTCGTGTTTTTAAACGTATACCTCTCGCTAGAAAATTAACTACATGCGATATTGATCTGATTTTTTTTTTCTTTACATACTACTGACATGAGCGCATATGTCTCTACTAGTAGAGTTTCAAAATCACTTACGGTTTTTTTCTAATTAAATCCTAAATCACAGGAACGAAATTTGTGTGTTTGAAATTTCGACGTGCGGACAACTACATTAAATGTTTAATTTTCTTATATATTATATGCGAATGAAATATGGTCTAAAGATCAACAAAGTTTTTGCAAAAAAAATTAACTCGATATCTCATACAGTTTTCGAGTTACAGATTTTTTAATTCGATCGTAATAATATATTGTCATGATAACGCGCAACGTGACAGCTGCGGCAGGATTCGGTCTGTGTAATTGTGGATAGACATTATTAGTCTAATAACTAATTTGATTAAGGTATTATATTACTATTAATCAGTAGGTCACCAATTGTCTGAAAATTAGACAATCATTTATGTGTTATGTTACAACTACGTGATTTTAAAATAGTCTGTTAAAATATAGATGCAGAAATAATGGTTTAATGATTACTGAAAAAAGGAAACTTTGAAGTACGTCCAATTTGCTTAGAAAATTTTTAGTTACGTCATTTTGGCTTAGAAGAACTGTATATATCGAAAGGTGCAAATACAGTATGAAATCGTCAATAAATTATACAAATTTGAGATTAAAAAATAAAAATTGTCCGAAATTTCATATTTAAGAAAATGTATGGTATGACTTAAAACCCCATCAGAATTATATGAATTCGCCATAACAGACACAATTCTTATTCTAAACTGGAATTACTTTATAAATAGTAACAAATATAAAGCGAATAATCTAAAATACATTTTAGAATATTGGTGTAAATAATGACATACCTACGTTGCCCAATAATGTGAACTTGCAATCATGAAGAAGGGAACACAATAATATTTGCGCAAGGTATGTTTAATTTTTGCAAAATAGAAAACCTACAAAAATTGTGTGGGTACATGACAACAAAGGGTATCTTAGGATACTCACGAAAAAGTGAAAAATATGAAGAAAAAAATATTGTAAAAACGTTATTGGCAGTCGGTGTATTGTGTGAGCAGTTATTGTTGCCTTAAAATGAACACGCCAACTATATATTTTGATTAATTTTGGAAATAACTGCGATGCAATTGATGATCGTGTAATTTAAGATGCTCGTAAGTCCTATGTGAATCTATCCATACAGATTCACATAGGACTTACGGATTAAGGATTTAAATTCACTACGGCCATCTGTAGTGAATTTAAATCTTTAGATTTGCTAAGGCAGTATTTATTTTTCCTTAAGGTTATTAGACTTACGTTAGCTACGTCCGTGTCCTACACAAGACACTTCCTCACTGCATTTAAAACGAGCATTACAGGGGACGGTAGTCCAGTGGTTTAGTGTACTTAGCTTAGCTAGCAACTGAAGAACCTAGCGAAGTAGGTTAAAACCCTGCTCACTGCGAAATACTTTTAATTGTAAAAATTATCCACAAAAATTGGTTTAGACCCTTACCTAACACAAAATCCTGATTTATAACAAGTTTTCTCGACTTGAGAATCAGTTAACAAAGCACATAAAATTTTAGTGTCCAAGCGATTTTCCGATCTCCTTCCCAATTTACCCTTTCCCAGAAAATTTGGATATTTGATAGATAATAACCAAATAAAATCACAAATGATGACAAATAGTCACAACTGGTTCTAAAGAAAACAAATAGTGGAATTGTAAAGTAAACTGTGATTAAAAATGTGCGTCTACTTGGTGTTCTGTTGCATGTGCAGCCTTTCCTAACAATTGTTTTAAGGGCAGAAATAATAGAGAGCAGTTTTTAGCAGACAGTGCTTCTTAATAGTAATGCCTATGTAGTGGTTTGTCAATGCTTACTGAGCTGTGTATACTTATTATGCATTATTACTATTATTATTATTACTTATGTATATATTACAAGTTTTGTGTACGTTTTTATATTTTCATATTTGTAAAATGCTATATCATTTGTACCACAATAATGATATAGTTAATAAATAATATCTCTATACAACACCATAATTAATAGATCGAGTAAATCATCTGCCAAATGAGTTTCTTTTTACCTTTTAATATTTTTGCAAAATTGTAAAAATGTAAATAATAGCACAATTTCAAAAATGTATTGGCTTACTATCTTAATGCATTACACTTAGCCAGAAAACAGCCACATGCTAACAGGAATACCACGAATCTAATTATGGTTTATTTTAAAAAGTCGTTTACTCAAAAACTGTATAAGATACGGAGCTAATTTTTTTTGCAAAAACTGTGTTGATCTTTAGACCATATTTCACTGGTATATAGTATATAAAAAAATTGAATATTTAATATAGTTGCCCGCACGTCGAAATTTCAAACACACAAATTTCGTTATTGTGATTTAGAATTTATTTAGAAAAAAACCGTAAGAGAGTTTGAAATTTAATTAGTACAGATAGATGCGCTCATGTCAGTAGTATATAAATAAAAAAAATTAAATCAATATCGCATGTGGTTCACTCTCTAGCGAAAGGTATACGTTTAAAAACACGAATTCTTGAAATAACATTTCGCCATCTTTTTTTCTTGTGGAGAAGTTGTGCAATCGTCAACAAAAGTCCAACAAGCCATTTCTGATGCCCATTAGGACCCTCTTTCGATATCCGAGCTCAAAAATTATTTACCTTGCTGGAATGGGTTACTTGGCGATTTAGACGGCTTTCGAAGGCGTGGACCCTCTACTACAAGGCACGCATCTGCCTCAGGTTTGCGCCAAAAGGTTTCTTATATCTTTCTACGTACCACTGAATTTTTTCAGATTTTTTCTAACTTTTATTTAGCAGCAATGGCCCTTGAAACTGGGCCGTATAGCTCGAGAAGCAAAATCCTCGGACCTCTCACTTTGGTGGCCGATATCTCACTTAAAAAGCACCGGACGCATATCGTACCCCATATCATCGGATTGGAAATTTAACTTTCAATCGATCTAGTGTAAAAAAGATGGGGTTATTTTTGTCTAGAAAAAGTTACAGCGATTTATGTGAAGAAATGTCGAAATCGTTTAAATTATGGGTTTTTTGAGGTTGAGGCATAATGATGGAGTTAAATAGACCTCGGATTCGGATTCAGCGATCCCAAAAACATATAGTGAACATGGTCAAATCCCCAATCCAGAAAGATGTTTCTTTTTGTGTGGCTGTGTTATATTTACGTGTCGTGAACATCCCCGACCGATTTTTAAAAATTAGTTACTTGACGGATTGTCTAAGTCGGGAGAGTGGCAATAAACATTTTTAAAAAGCCAAATGTGAGTATAGGATATATATTTCTTACAGTTGTTGAGATATTTTTAACCTAGTTTTTAGTCGATTTGAGTTTTATTTGATTTGGAATCTTCTATACCATAAGTTAAACTATTTTATACTATAATCTACAAACATAACTTGGTTGTATATTAGACAATTACTTTTAACCCTACTTTTGCCCTTTAGTAATAAACTGAAACAGTAAAATGAGAATATAGGAATCACCAAAATATTATAAAGAAATTTTATATAATGAAAAAATAAATACTGTTAATTTTAACACACCAAAAAATCTTTTCCTAAGCGCATAGAAAATGCTAATTATTAACTTGAAGTATTGCAACATTACATCGTGAAAAAATATATAAAAGTAGAACAACTGCAAAGCGGAATACGAAGTATGCAGATAACATATTTTTAACCTAAATATAGAATGAAAACTAAAACAATGCTGTGAAAAAGTACTTACGTTTCAATAAAATGTAGGTAGAAGTGTTTTATTAAAATAGAGTTATAAAGGACATGAGACACATTCATGAATACACTGAAACTGATAGTAGTTTCGTGACTGCAGAGAGTGGAAGTAGAACTACTTCGAGGAGATTTGCATTTAGCTTATAAACACAAATATCTCAGATACCACGGTGTAATAATTTGGATTTATTATTAATCGATAAAACATATTAGGCAGGAGCTTTAAGATGATTAGTTTCCTCACCCTTAATGTTCCTTATTGCGTCTCGTATCTTTTACTATTTCTGGTGCAATACAGTAACATTTTACTAAAAGTTCCGCAATAGTTGCCAATTCAAATAAAGAAAACATATGTTAATTTTAAAACATTCGAATATGGCAAAATTATGTTTATTTATGTATAAAAAATTAAATTGAAAACGTTAACTGATTAAATACCAAATTTAATTATTAAAGTATGTACCTAATGGGTTATTTCTTCGTACATTTAGATTAAATTTTAATTATAGAAATACATTCGTGTTTTACATCCTGTCTCTGTCAGAGTTTTCGCAACGTGTAGGTAAGCTGTATTCCTATCAAAGCAATTTTTATTTCGTACTGTAAGTGTAACGTTTGACTTCAATACATCAAACTACTGCACCAGTTCTACTCTAATTAGATGTTACTAGTCCATCTGAATAAATTGTAATAGCCAGTTCCATAACGAAAATAAGTCACCTTTAAACTCAGAAGGCCCTTTACCTTAACATGTTTTACCCGTATTGGAGTCAAAGAGTCGGATCACGCCCGACGACGGGGGGTGGGGGGGTCAGGAGTGTTTTGCTCCAGGCCCGGAGTTTTTGAGGGGGCCCGGATTACACCCGAATTTCTGAAATTTGGGAAAGTTGGGGATGCATATTCAAATGTCGATTTCGAACCTTAAAAATTAAGTTATTGGTTCATCATCTATCAATTGTGGAAAGATCTTATGAAATTTCGCAATCAAATATCCCGCCGATATCTCTCACAGATTTTCCGCATATGTTACTACCCACGGGCCCCGATTTTCTCTCTACGGCCATGAGTCGAATATATTACAAATGATTAACGCAACCAGACCACCTCCTCCTTCCGTTTTCAAGGATGCTGAACATGAATATGAGGGCAAAACAAGTTTTTGTTCAGAGCAACTTCTTCAAACGGCTAAAAACCACCCCTTTTAACGGCTTTCGTGCACGGACGCGGGACAGCAAAAATATTGATGCGAATTTCTGCAGATTTGACCAGTATATGATAAAGGGCGAAGATAACGCCGAGAGGCATGACCGTGACAACACTTGGGGGTTGAATCTACCCTCCCATGGGGTGGGAAAATGATAAAATATATCCCTTGTCGTTGGATCTTTTATCCCCCCCCGTTTTCGAGGGTGCTAATGACGATTAAAATATTTTAGGCGACTTCGACCCCTTCTACACCCTTAAATGACCAAAACCCACCCCACTCGAGGTTAGGTAATGAAATGAATCCAACAGGATGGGAATGGATTAATAATCCATCCACTAAGCTGGAGTCGTTTCGATTACGAAACGGCTCCTTAGTACTTAAGTTTTTAGAAAAATTTTAGTTCCAGACTTCTTTTTTAAGGAGTATAATTGTAGTTGTATAAAAGTCTATTCAAAACGATGTAATTGTATAAAACTAGGACTACACTGTAATTTTTGCAATACTTCCAAAGGTACAGATTGCGATAATTGTCCAGTAGGGGATAAATATGATGTAATACCTACAGAAACAAACGATCCTGGCGATCATAATGTTGAATCTGTAAATTTTTTAAATACTTACCTGAAATTTCGATTAATTACACCAAATCGGAAATGAACGATGAATGTAGTGCAAGAGAAGAAGGTAGTAATGAATGTAGGGTGTATTTCTATGATAATGAACAATGTCATTTTATTTGTAAGCGTCGTAAGTTATACTAATGTACTGTAAACTGTAAATAACCTAAAACAACAATTTTCCTCAAGTTTATGCATTTTATTTAATATCTTCCACTTTCAGAAGAAGGAGATAAAATGATCACCCTACCCCCTAACAACCCACACGAATTGTCTTAAAACTCTCAAAGCTTCATTCTGATTCCACTCGTATATTTCGAGCCACCCCACTACAAATGAACGTTGTCGGGCATTACTGAAAGGATGCACGTTTATGGAGGTAAAAGGGTCAAATGCATCTCAAAGTATTTTTTTCATCATCAGCATCTTGGAAAATGGGTGTAGCAGGTAAACATGTAAACTGAAAAGAAGAGTAAAATCACTCTTCCACCCTTTAGGAGGGTAGAATCCATCCTTAAGAGTTGCCCCAAACTTGTCTGGCCGATCCCACACAAACCCACAAACTCTTACATCAAAGACTCCCTGTCTTTAGGGAAAGACCTAACTGACACACATACAACCCACGATACACACAGTACACACAGAACACACAACCCCAACCAGCTCTCCCACCTTCCGAAATTCCGATCCCACCGCTAATATTTGGATCCTCGTGAAGCACACGACACCTTAAGAACTCACAATTTTATCGATTGACATTATTTACAGTAAGGTTTTCTTTTGAATTCCCTACATACTTAAGATATCGGAACTAAGTGCTCTCATTGAATTTATTTTTTCTTTTGATTTATAAAATAAATCTGGGTTTAAATAGAAACAAAAAACACAGTGATACCTTGAAGAATGTGTTATGACTGCTACAATTAAAACAAACAGGGGATCATTTCTTCAGCTTACCATCGGCACCTCGAGACGTGTAGATATTTATTATATGTAAACGGGGTCCGGTTATTATCTATTACTGTAAAAATGAAATAAAGGAAATGAAATAAATACCTATAGTACAGGCAATGAAGACAAAATGTTGTAAAAACCTCGCAAAAATTAATAAAAGAATCATCTCTGGGATTTAAGTAGCTAAAAACCTGTAGAATGGAAAGGTGCATTCTTTGCACTTCCAACTTCCGGGAAAATTCAAAAAAATTTGGAAAAACTTTTTGATTCTCGGTTTTTTTGCTATAGCGGCTAAAATAATGAAAATACAGAAAAAAGTTTTCAACAGCTCGTCTGTTTCCCTACTAAATAGGTCTTTACAAATTTGTGTCTTACTTAAGCTGTTTAGGAGATAAATCTAGTTTTCCACTTATAGTTTTGAGCCGCTCCGAAATGCACGGAAAATGAGAATTCTCTGGGAGTTTCGTACGACCGGACATATCAATCGATAATTATTACTATTCAGAGCCGCTAAAAAAATTAAAACAACGTGAAATGTAGAGAAAAGTCTCAGCTTTAATATGGAACTAATCACAAAATTCAGACAAATTTTTATCATAGAAAAGTGTTAGAAGATGGCTTAGTAAACTTTATACAGTTGATTTATTCACATCTTTGAGATTTATGCATGCTGTCTATGTCTCCCGTAACAATGGGTGCTCTTTCACTGCATGGATTCGATTCAACGCACTTTAAACTATAATTCGTGAAAATTTCATTGAAGAATGTTAAGAAACAAATAAGTTGGATATGTTCTACTCTATAATTGTGCATTTTCTGAACGTGTATGAATAATGTAGACAAATTCAAAAAGTACTGAGCGCATTTAAAAAACTCTAAAGTCATTCGAAAGGATTTGTTTTATTGTACTTATAATCTAAAAATTAAGCTATTATTATTACTTAAGATATAGCGAATTGAGGTGATTTATCGATGAGAGAAATACCCTCTACTTTGATCGCAAGGCATATTTTTCCAACAAGTAATTGCAATAAAATGTTAATTGGATTAATATATCATTATATAAGAATATATGAGCAAAATGGATTATCATTCTAACGACTCTCGGCAAAGATATGAATAAATCTGTGGATCAACTGTACAAAGTTCTGACACGTTCTCTCTTTGATAAATTTTTTTATGAATTTTGTGATTAGTTCCACATTAAAGCCGAGACTTTTCTCTATATTTTATGTTATTTTCATTTTTTATGGAGTTCTGAATCGTAAGAATTATCGATTGGTGAGCCCGGTCGTACGAAACTCCTGGAGAATTCTCATTTTTCGCGCATTTCGAAGCGGCTTAAAACTATGAGTGGAAAACTCGATTTATCTTCTAAACGGCTAAAGTAACACAAAAATTTCTAAAGACCTTTGTTGTAGAGAAAAATACGAGCTACAACTTTTGTTTGGAACTTCTTTCTCTATTTTCATTATTTTGGTCGCTGGAGCAAAATAACCGAAAATCAAAAAATTTTTCCAAATTTTTTTGAATTTTCCGGAACTTGGAAGTGCAAAGAATGCATCAACTCATTCTCCAGGTTATTACCTACTTAAATCCCAGAGATGATCCTTTTATTAATTTTTGTTACCCTAAATTGTTAATTTGCCTGTACTACTACCTATTTGACATGTACACCCATAGCTAAAAAAATAAAGAATATTTTAATGGGAAAAAATGGGCATGTCTCTGACATTAATTTTCGTCCTTTATCATGTGCCGATCAAATCTCCAGAAATTTCGCATTAAAACCCTTACTGTCGCGCATCCGTGTACGAGAATCGATAAAATGGGGGATTCTTGGTCGTCTGAAGGGGTTGTCCCGAATACAAACTTTTTCTACCTTTATATTCGTGCTCGGCACCTTCAGAAACAGAAGGGGGGGGGGGGTGATTTGGTTGCGTTCTTCATTTGTAACAAAATCGGGCCAAAATTCCGACCCATTGACTCCACTACCGTTCCATAATCGATTTCGAAAAGAGACATAACAAAAGGGCTTCTTTATCGTAAATTCTCAAAGGACCTTTTTGTGAATAAGGTAAATTTTATTGCAAATCCTAATCTACAAACTTATGCTGTGATTTGTCAACAGAAAATGTTAGATTAGGACCAAGCAAATATGATAAAATGCTGTCAAAAAGCAGTGATATACATTTACACGTGGGGTATGTGGTGTATATGATAACACAGCCACCCAAAAAAATTCTTTCTGGCCTGGGGATCTGACCATGCTCACTATATGTTTTTGGGGTCGCTGAATCCGAATCCGAGGTCTATTTAACTTAATCACGTCAAGATTTTGTCATAACCTTAAAAGCCCCTAATTTAAGCGATTTCGGCATCTTTCCACATAAATCGCTGTAACTTTTTGTGAACAAAAATGACCCCATCTTTTTTGTACTAGATCGATTGCAAATTAAATTTCCAATCCGATGATGTCAGATACGATATTCTTTTGGTGCTTTTTAAGTGAGATATCGCCACCAAAGTGAAAGGTCCGAGGATTTCGCTTCTCGAGCGACGCGAACCAGCTTCGAGGGCTATTTCTAACAAACGAAAGGTAGTAGAAATCTGAAAAAAATCAGGGGTAGACGTAGAAAGATGTAAGAAATCGATTGGCGCTAATCTGAGATAGATGCGTGCCCCTGTTTTCGAGATATGGCCGCTTGAAGTCACCGGAAGGTGAAAATCAAATTCTTTTACCGCTTCCCGAGACTACATTTCGAAAGCGAATCGAGATACAGAGCTGCGGTTCACTCTATTAAATTTCTCTCGCCTTCCTACATACTTCAGAATTTTATAGATGCTTTACATTAGAAATTTTTCAAAAAAATAAAAGTGCCAGTAAAAATCTGAAGAAAATCGGGGGTATGTAGAAAAGCGAAAGAAATCGAATGGCGTAAAACGCAGCTATGTATCTCGTTTCGTCTTCGAGGTATAGCCTTGGGAAGCGGTAAAAAAATTCTGTTTTCACCTTCCGGTGACTTTGACCTGCCATATCTTGAAAACTAAGGCGCGCAGCACCAACCTCCGATTTGCGTCAAACGATTTCTAACATATTTCTGCGTACCACTGAATTTTTTCAGATTTTTGCTAGCTTCCGTTTGACAGAAATGGCCCTCGAAGCTGGACTGTGTCACTCGAGAAGCGAAATCCTTGGACCTCTAATTTTGGCAGCCGATATCTCATTTAAAAAGCTCCAGAAAAATATCGTGCCCCCCATCATCGGACTGAAAATTTAATTTGCAATCGATGTAATATAAGAATGAGGGGGGCGTCATTTTTGTCTAGAGAAAGTTACAGCGATTTATGTGAAGAGATGTCGAAATTGATTATATTATGGGTTTCTTGAGGTTATGGCAAAATCCTGAAGTGATGGAGTTAAATAGACCTCGGATTCCGATTTACCGACCCCGAAAACATATAGTGAGCATAGTCAGATCCCCAGGCCAGAATGATTTTTTTTTTTTCGTATGGCTGTGTAATTTTTCATTTTGGCGACAAAAGTATGATAGGGGAAGGAGTAAAACATCATTAATGAAATCCATACACCAGCTAACCCTGGACAGGAGCAGAGCAATGCTTGTGTATGTGATGTGACAGTTGCTGTTAAAAATTACGCTAAAGACATTAAATTATTCGATATACTAATTAATTATAAGGGACACAGTAGACAAATAGATTACAACACAGTTACTCTTACTAATTTTACATTGGCTGTATACTATAAGGAATCTTCAGATCACATTAAAATAAACACTTCGATATATGCCTTTTGCAATTCATATTGGGTTACTATAGAATGGTGGGGGCTAACCTCATGCTGCTATTTCACAGTAACTAACAAATGAACATATTCCAAAATTATGAATTTAGAAAACAGGTGAATTAATCTGCTTTATGTAATAGACCTGACTTTAAAGAGAATTTAAGGTAAACTTTATCATAAAGTTCACTTTGCTTAAAGGAACATATCGGACATATTATATAAACTAGACTATAAAGATTACATAAAGAAAATTTCTGTCGTAAATGATACGACTGAGATTTCGCTTAAAACTTAAATGTATGAGCTGTAGGTATTATTATGGCTATATTTCAACTGTGAGTGTTAGAGTACGAGTTAACTCTTATATGCAGCTTAACTCGTTATTAAGTTCGAGTTGACGTTACAACTGTGTTTCATTATTCTTTTTCATTTGAGTTAGAAAACTTCATTCGGATGAGTGAAATATTTTACAAGTTGGTGTTAGAGGCATGAATTTAATTTACATTTTTGGTATTTTGCACGACTATTAATCCGTCTTAGAGTTCTGTAGTTGCAAAGTACAAAGTAACATAACTTTTGAAATGTTGGAAACGTTTATATCAAATACGTAAGCCCTCAATAATTTTGTAGTTTTAGAAGTTTCTAATATTTATGATTTAGTTTGTATATGCTTATGAAACGTTCACCCAATTTTACTCATGGAAAGAACCAGTTACCAACATTAGTCAAAAAAAACATTATGGAATATAAAAAGATTAACGTAGTGAGTTAGAAAGAAAAAGAAAATAGGTGCAAGGAAGGATATTGAAAATTAACTTAATACTAGCTGTAGTCAGAAGAAGCAAATACTTGAAAACATATATGAAAATATAAACAAAAATTCCAAATAAGAATATTCCTAGAATAAGCAAAATATGTTTTTAACTGGGGGTGGACAGGGGAAAAGCATCAATATTAATGATGTTGATGAAAAAAAATAAAGGAAATAATAGGAGATCAAAATGATGGAATGTGGAGTACCTATATGAGAGTTATGTTGTAATAGAATATAAAAGGAAGCGCACAAAAAAACATTGTGATACTATTAATCAAAGGCCTGCTTTGGCCTGTTTTGTATTATTTTTAGTCCACTACCTTTCACTGCTAGTGACGGACTTACCAGTAGGCAATGTAGTCAAATTAGTGATATTATAAAAATGTATGAAAAAAGAACTATTAATTTATGACATCAAAACTCGATTTGTTAATTGAGTTTCCATCAGAAATTGATACTTTCAAATCCGTGCCAAATACTATATAGGTAAAGTTTATCTCAGACTTATTCTGGGTATAAAAAATGTCAGCACCTTTGATGGAGCGATAAAGAACAGAGATCCCGACATTTTTTATACCGACAATAAGTTTGGGACAAAGTATACATATAATAAAATAAATTAGATTAAGTTAGGGGTGGAAAATCGTCCATTGCCTACGGGCGTAAACATTGCAACCCGTCCCTGATCACTGTTATATGCGTTTACCTCAATATAACCGCATTCAATCAGGTTTCGATTACTTAAACAATATTACGATTAATTTATTTACCTAATAATATAAATAATTGCAGGGTAATATTAAACCGAAATTTTTAGTTAACTCATGCTTCATCCTAGAATGATCTTAATCTCCAACTTTAACTCAGAGTTTCAAGTTAACTTGCGTTAGAAATAGGCTACGTGACCTTTAACCCAAAGTTAACTTCTTAACAGGAGTTACCTCGCAATTGGACGCTATTATTAACAGAAAAACATTTAAGGTATTTTATTGAGCGTCATGAATTTAACTATTTTTTTTATTTATAATTCTAATTGTATTTCACCAAAAAATTCAACTTGCTATTAGTATTCAGTATAAATTAAATTTAGCCTCAAAATTTAAAGATGACGGATAAAAATTGAACTTGCTGCTATGATGGATGAAACTCGGTATTTAGAGGTTCAGGTTAATCACAAAGCGTGTAAAGTATTTTAATAAATTCAAGAGAAGACATAAAAATTCAATTTGCTCTGATCTGGATAAAATTGGTTGTTCAAATGTTTTGGGAGTGGCTAATCACAAACCGAAACGTATTTTTTTTAAAATGGGCAGCAAAATTCAATTTACCCCGAATTTTACAAATTTTGGTATTAAGGATCTTTAAGTCGAAACATGAAAAGTATTTTTTTTTTATTTTAGATAGTGAACAGGAAAATTAACTTGTTCTTAATTTGAATACCACTTCTCCGAGTGTTTTCGAAGTGAATGAATATAAGTTTAGAGTAATTTCTTCCAATGTGAAAATGGCAAGAAAACACTAAATTTAATGTTGTATTGCAGAATGCAAGATAGATACAGGAATACGCTGTTTCCAAAATCAACATCTATACAACCTGTTTTGTAAATTAATTAATTGTATCAAATTTTTCTTCCAAGAAGATAGATAAGAAAATCTATTATATCTATTATTAATTATATTCAAGGATATTGTATGGATTTAAATTTAATTTTACAAGAAAATAAATGTCCATCTTTCTATACAAAAATTACAAAAAAAAAGATATAAATAAAAAACTTTACACATAATTCAACAATTTGGTTTAATGTCATAGAGCTCAAAAACGACCGCCCGGGTCGATGTCTTGCCAAGTTTTTATACGCTTTATTTTATGAAAATATAAGTCAAGGGGATCACCAAATGTCTTGTTGGAATTTCTAAAAATAGATTTTTCTCCGGTAATTCACAATTCAAGATCGCTACTAGGCGGATTTTTCAAAAAATCATATATTTGGTAATATATGACCAATTTTGAATTTGAAAAAATAAAATGCTTACAAAAAATATAATTTACGAGAAAAAATACTGGAGTTAAAAATATTTAATACCTAATGGAATATTCCCCATAAAACTAGAAGTTTCATTTTTTAATTTTATTTATCATTTTTATCTTGAAAACAACTGGTTATATGGAATAAAATTTTAAATAAAAAATGTGCAGAATTTTATGCTGAATCCAGCGATAGGTATTGGTTGAAAAATAACTCTATAAATGAGCAAGAATATGACGTGCTCCATTAAGTCGACCTATTTCAGTTGATATAGGCATATAGATTTTCTCTTGAGTAACGCGTGTTACGATCTGTTATTGTTTACACTGCACTTTTTATATAGTTGTTGCACATTTTATAGAATATTCTTCATATCTTTGTCGTAAATAATATTAGTTTTAGACATTTAATCTAATTACAAAATATTAAAAACAAGTATTTTAAAATTTAAACAATAACTTTTTTATTTATTGATCTATTTTGTTCAAAAACAATGAGGTTCTTCCTCTAGCTAACACTAAGTTCCTGTCCAATTTTCAATACAAATGGACTTTTCGTTCTTACGTTATTGTGCTTACAAGAAACTGACGGACAGACAGACATACGCACGGACATTTTGAAAGTTGTTCAGAATTCGATAACCAAGACAGTGATATGAAATTTTTTTCTCTACTAGCGATCTTATCGGTTTTAGAAATGTGCCGATCAAATGCAATATACTCTTCGTTTTGAATTTGCGAAGAGTATAATAATGAAACTTAATTCTAGTACATGTTTTGTGTGTCAAAGACCCGTTGTAAAAAATCATGCAAGGACATGCTAGCAACTAAAGACTGGTTGTCTAATATTTAATCTTAGACCATGTGTCTTTTGTTGCTAACGTGTGGGACAGGAAAGGAAGACTCGCTAAAAACAGCACAAAGACAAAAAACGTCAACAATATTCTAGCGCATCTTATCGTGTCTCAAATGGATCATTAATACAGAATATTTCCATTAAAGATTTTTTATCCAACATAAAAACCAAAGAAAAGCTCACTGAATACCTCGCCAAGAAAGTTCCGAATTGAGAAAGATTTAAGCATGTTGAAACTTCATATATATCCCGCTGATAAACATAGAAGACAAAAATCATGAAGAAGCTGATACTGTTCTAATACTTCGTGTAACTCAACAATATGGAAAAGGCATACAAATTTCTGTGCACAGTCCGCATACAGATGTGTTTGTGCTTCAGGTTAGTTTTTATGAGCAATTACCAAAGAAAATCGTAATGGTAACCAGTCGAGGAAAAACTGAAAAAGAAATAGATATTGGAAAAGTCGTCAAATCATTAAGTATCGGACACACGCATCATAATTTTTTTTCATGCCTTTGCTGGACAAATATAACCGGCAGATTTTCAGGAATTAGCAAAGAATTTTGCACGAAAGTATTCTTGAATCTGTAGGAATCATCAGCAATACTGAAATCGTTTGCATTGTTGGTAACTCTGAACACAATTACCATATAACTTGAAGACAATTTCCATGAATTAGTACGTTTGCTCTATAAAAATGAATTAATAAAGAAGGAAACTGACTTGTATTTTCCACCAAAAATCAATAAGGAGATAACCTACCACCCACACTTGATGGGACTGAGGTGGCTTGATTGTTATTTTATTTTATGATCCATTATATTGCAACAGTATGGAGAAGTCAGAATGAAATGTCCAAAATTCTCCAGGTGCTAGTCTCTGTGGGTGGAGAAAAAATCACGAATATTTAAAACCAGTCTCCATGCTTAACCCGCACGTCTCAAGAGCTCTAAAACTCAGCTTGTCAAATCTAGCTGCAACAAGGCGAAAAATAATATGTTCCTAAAAAAAATGAATAATTTGTACAGAAGCTTGTTAGTGTTCTGCAGGAAACTTCTTTTGCAAATACCCCAGATTCAGTAACTCCATCGATCATGGAAGAATATGAAGATAGATCAGGCAAATTGTGATATTTTTACTTTAACATATTGCGAATAAGCAAAAATATTTTTTAGATGATGACATTCAAATAAATTAAGAATTATTTTAAGTTGAAGAAGACAATTAATAATGCAATTTAGGTCGTTAGATTATATAAGATTATGTCAACTATTACTTTATGATGTTGTGTTATTAATAATGAAAACACATTTATTTAATCCGTCGTTTTGAAAAAGCTATAATTCTTTGCCACTAAAAAATTGAAAACATTTCTGACATGGCCTGAATGCAATATTTAAGTTAGAGAAGCTATATTATCGTATAGGTATCCCATTAACTTACTGTATGCCCGACCGAACTCACCCTGCGCACCGCAGTATTCTTCCACAATACCTGTAGCGCGCCGTGATTTTTATATTTTAGAGCATTATTGTTTAACCAATACTCAATAAACTATATATCGTTGCACTCTGAATTAAGTTCTACACATTTTTTGTTCAAACTGTATTTCCATATAACTTGTTTTTCAAATAAAAAATATTTAAAGAAGTTAGAAAACCAAAATATTACTTTTTTTGCAACATTATTAGTTAGATGTTAAATATTCTTAGATCTTGTATTTTTTATAGCAAAACATATACTTTTTGAAGTATTTCCTTTTTTTAAAATAAAAGATCGGACAACAACGACGGGAGATACGATTTTTTTTTAAATGGCCCTATCCGCCATTTTGATTTGTATATTACTGGAGAAAAATCCATTTACAGAAATGCCAACATGCCATTATTCAGTGATCCAGTAGACCTAAATAATCAGAAAATAAAGAATATTCAAACTTGGCAGGACATCGACGCGAGTGGACCCTCTGATTCTAGACTAATAATCACTACCCAAAAATGTGTCATTAAAAATATAACCTGAACAATGCGTTGAAGGCTTACCTTGTTGCAATTCCATTATTCGCTATTTGTAAGCTTTTACAAGATAGCGCTAAACTTTCCATTGGATGTTCTGTAAATGATTCATTATATTCGGAATGAAAGTCATGCAATCCTTCCAATTTTAATGATATTTGTGGTTTTGTTGGTCTAACTCTTAAAGAGTCCTGAAATAGTAGAGCAGCATGTTTTACGAATGATTTAAGAAATAGATAATTACACTAAAAAATTAGAAGTATTTTAAAATTATTGTCTTAGACGCATATTGGAAACTTTATAATATAATTGAAGACAGAATACAAATAAATTCTGCACAATTTGATTTAAAAAAAATTGATACTGTATCGAAAGCGCTTAGAAGACAATAAGCGTCTTAGATATAGTCCAAGCTACCATAACATTTTGTACCTCATAAAACACCAAAAATTAAACATATGAGAATGATGGAAAACCTATTAATTTTTTTTAATCCTGGCAGACTAAGTTTCATTTGTTATTTTATATTTTTTATGAATTCCTGAAATCGAAATACATTTACAATTGATTAAAACGTACAGACTGGTTCACTTTTCGACAGTTTCTAATTCTAGCGGCATTTTGGATAACATTTTGTCAATTGAGCTTTTTTTTACTAAATCGGACCTGCTGAATACGAATTTTGGTGTTGGCACGTCCAAATCTTGACCGGAATCTCAGAAGTCAAGATGGCGGACGTTTCCTCAATATTACGATATTTCCACTCCCGGGGCCGATTTCTTTCATCTAAAGACCGTGTATGGGGTTATTCTTGTCGAAGAATGCGATAGCAATTGTTTCAGACTGTTCAAGCAATTATTTAACCGATTTTGGTATGAAAAATACTGTAAAAAAGTTATGTTGAGTGGATTTCTCTTGCATTTGGTATTTAACATTCCTGAAGTTGGTACGTCATGTTTTGATATTGCATATGCATTATCTTTATCTACTTATAATATATTTTGCCGATGTTTCTGTTTTGGTCTTTGGTTTGGCGTTTGATCTAAGGAGTAAAAATAAGATGCGCCGCTGCTAAAGCTACTCATTACTCACGATTGAATGCAAGAAAATAAATGTGTTGCACGAGTAAGTAAACCAAGTCGGCCGAAGGTAATGACAAATGCAATATTTATAGTAATTATACAAGACTTTTGGTACTTATACTGGGCGTTTAATTGTTATTTTTAGAGTTTGTAAAAAGTCCACAACAGGAACACATCGAGGTGCAAATTAACTTAGCCTTGCGGCATTTACAAAGCTTTGTAGAACAATCTTCTTTGCAACAACAAAGAACAATATCGGTAGCAGCCCTCGATATTGGTTAAAGCGTAGTGAGAATTGGGATATAGCCCTTTGCACCTTCTTTCCATCCGGAGTCAGTGATCGGTGACCGACGGAGTCAGAGAGGTGAACGTTCTCCCAAACTGAAGTTTGATAGTGACTTCGTTTAATATGTTCTAAAAGCGCTGCGCTGATCGATGGAAGAGGTTCTGTTTTTTTTACTTTACCATACAAGGCATGATGCGCAACGTCGTTTGAAACTATTGAGTCTAGGCTACCTGGAGAAGAAAGGGAACTGAATTGAAATATGCGAGCGAAGTCGACGTCTGTAACGAGGTAAGTTGCATTTACTGGTAATACAAACCTTGTAAAATTTTGTCACAAACGTTTCTGCAGAAGATACGGCTGCTTCGCTGAGAGGTACGTTGCCAAGCAAGGACAACAGAGACTAGTGCTTTCCAAATACTTTAAAAGCTGCCGGTTTGGTAATGAATGACAGATATGATGTGACATCACTTCCCGTGATTGCGTGAAAGGCCAGTATACTCTTCACTTGTCCCTCGTTCCATGTGTACATCATGAACATGTAAAAAGACCCTCCTTTTTGCAGTACTACTCATTAACCAAACTTTTTTTGCAGGTATGTTTTCGGAGTGATGAAAAAGCAACAGAAATACATCTGTGTCTCTAGCAAATACAACGATTTGCTTTGCAGTACTTGCCACTACGTGTAGAGTCATTCGAGTGTCTGCTTCCTCGTGAGAAGCTTCTAGGGAAGAAATCGGTGTTGTTTGCTGGTTAGGCAAAACCTTCCTTTCATCTTTAAAGCCTCCAGCAATTACCAGCTCAACGCCATCAAAGATAGCTTCTGCAAGGTGCTGCGACACAAACTCTATGAACTTGGTCTTATTTTCTTCCATTTGGCATTTTAACAAACAGACAGAGTAGTATCTTGCCTCGTACGCAATTAAATCTTCTATTCTTGATAACCTCAAATTAAGGTTATAATCAACAGACTTTTTTATAGTTGCCTGCATTGTTTTAGACTACACCTGTCGCAGGGATTCCCTTTTCGAATCATCCTCAGAAAATAAACACTTCTTCCAATCTACTTTGACTCTTTTTCCAATGCGCTCTTTATCGAGCTTGTTATGAGAGTCATTTGAGTTTGAGACGTTTTGGTTAACCTCCTCTCTGTGTCTGTCTCCTTTCCCTCAAATACTCTATATTCATTTTATTGGTAAAATCGCAGTAACAGTCTCGTGATACGAAAAAGAGACATCCTTACCTGACAACTTCAAGATTTTGTCTATAGGGGTACTGTAAATCTCGTCATGCCGAGCATTTCGTTCTTTTGGACAGGTTTTCAATTTCTTATAACCTGTTGTTGTTCCTGTTGTCAACGTGAATACACCACTACTCTTAGAATTCGAACAAAGTATGCATAAATTTGTTTGACTATCACCACTACGGTGTAGATTTAGTTGCGATTCTATCTAAAACACACGAGACCATAACAGCAAAGATTGGTACACTTATCCTTGTTCAGATCATAAAAACAACTGGATAAAAACACTTACTACTTGGATACTCCTTTATAGTAAACAAACATCGAAGAACAGTTATTGCACTAAACACAAAAAATTTATAACTTTCTAAACTGCGTCAATACGTCCACAATACGCACAATACGCACAATAGCGCAAAGATGCCATAATCCCACTTGCGCAGACAAGCAGACGCCCCAGTCTGGTGCGTGACTCAGGCCAGCAGTGTGCATGCGCTCACCACTCGTGGTCCTTTAGACACGTATTTGTGCGCCTCACACCATATTTACATGATGTCATTGCCGGATGGACTAATGACCAACAAGATATTAGCCAAAGAACACTTGCGAAAAAATTACTGTTTTCTTTTCAAAATTAACCATTTTATCGGGTATTTTACATACTAAAAACAGCTAAATTACTATTTAAACGGTCTACAACGACTACTATTACGTTTTACGACAAAAATAACCCGATAGGGTTAGATGAAACAAATCGGTCCCGGGAGAGCAAATATCGTAATATTAATGAAACGTCCGCCATCTTGGCTGACATCTTTAATTCTGAGCTTCAGGTCAATATTTGGGCCGATATTCGTGTTCTATTTACATGTCTCCACCACAGTTAAATTATTTCTTAGGATGGCCACCCTGTGTATGTTTCAACAAAATATAATAGTGGCTTCCTTGCCAGTTGTGTTAACTATATGCCAAATATTATTGCCATCTGTCACATTTTTACTTCTACATCTACGTAATAGAGTTTAACCAACGTAATCGCATAACAAAATTTATATTCTTTTTCTTGAAATAGATTTAGAATGTCATGAAGAGTGGAGATTGTAGGTTTGAAAGAACTAGAAATTTGTTTCATATTCTCTTTAAACTTGGCACCTACCAAATTTGACTATTCGATTTTTTCACGAATACAATACTCGCCTTCGGTTGGCGATGGAAGTAAAAACTATTGTCGGGGCTGAAAGGTTAGACATGCAGTCAAAAATCCAGACGGCTGCGCACGCTATAAAATTAACGCAACACGGGTGCACTGCAGACAAACAGGTCAGAAAACAAAACTTAAGAAACAGAACGATGCTAAGTCCGAGGATCCTAGCACATCGAGATCCAAGAGAAGTGTTAGGGTCAATTCAGCCGAAGAGGCTGTCAAACCAAAAGGCGTCAGGTGTCTCTAAAAAGAAGCTTCAAGATCTGACCAGGGCAGGTCAAGATAACATACAGGCCAAAAGTACTATAATCAAAGACGACTTTGTCATATTTGGAAAAGGCCAATCACAGGCTAAAGACCCAAGAAGGCCAGGAAACAGTTACGCTAACGATACAAGAAAAATTCTAAATTGAAGGACCATAAGCGAAAGGAAGTTCATTCTCCCAAGAAGGTTGCGGTGGTTCAAGATGTTTCCAAGTGGACACAATGGAGCTGCAAGGGCTGACAGCCGCCCAAAGCCTATGAAGCCTATGAGAGTGTTGCACTAGAAGGACCTCCGGTGAATTTAGCTAAGTGCACACGCGTTCATGAGGTACACCAGCTTACTGGGGAGGATCAGCCCCTTGAGGGATCTTCGCGCGAGTAAAGGAAGAAATCACGATCCTATGAGTTAATCTCTCCCGAAATTATGCAGAAGATTCGAAAAAGAAGATATGTATGGCGCATTCACCATGGCTTATTGCAAATTGCTGTAAAATACACTTTCAAGAAGTCTCTCCCAGCAAAACAGTGTAGACAATTTACAGTAATATTGCCATGGTAAGACAATTTCTTATGAGGAATTATAGACGTTTAGTTTTATTAAAAGAAAGAAACTCACTAATAGCACATACGCTGAATGGTATTTATATACCTGACTTCTTCAATGAGGCAAAAAGTATAACCTTGGATAAGAACTCAGTATGAATAGACACGGGATGGGGTCATCGAAAGACAATAACAACCATCTGGACATACCACCAGTTCTTTGGTGCTTTGGGGACGCAGACGAGACTTACGTTTTTATTATAAATTTTCCGAAGTTTTCACTAGTTTTACAGAATGCAAAATTTGTTAAATGTGCAAATCTACCAAGACAAGTCGACAAACAGGCAGACTTTTAAAAATAACTTTTCTTGATTCAGCAGCAATAGAAAACATACATTTTTTGATTTTTTAGAAATCATTAAAAAGCATTTGTATATTACATTAAATTTTCGTAAAAGAGTTTTAAATACTAAATAAACTCACCTTTTTCCCACTTAACGATTCGTTGATAGCATTGTAGAAATTTTTAAATCTTCTCTTATATTCAGTTTTCAGTGATTTAAATTCGCCTTCTTCTAATTTCAAATTATCTTTTGGCCATGTATAAGCTATAATTTTTATAGATATGATATCACATATGTGTTTATATTGCTTTATTTAAAATATGAACATATACCTGGTCTTCTTTTCCGGTATATCCACAACTCATCTACTGTGATATTTGGAGGAAATCCAGACTTATGTTTTTCTCTCTTTGATTCATGTGAATCGTGAGACTTCTTGACTTTTTCACTGAAAATATGAATAAAACTAATTTTATTGAAGTGCAAATAAAGCGTACCATTCGTTTCAAAAACAATTATAAAACAGTTATAAAAAGTGTTATTTTTACTGACCTAAGATTTAGACGGGATAAATTGAATATAAAGGAATCGACTGAATACAAAGTCAAGTTGGCTTGCTAGACTTTCGCAGACTTTATTCTTGAACTTAAAGCATAACAATTCAATTCAAAAAGTTCACCATATACTGGTTTCGAGTGTAATATTAAAGTATTTAATACAACAGAAGGTATCTCTATCCGATCCTTAAGTAACGAACAAATTATACAAATAGATGAGGGTTATAATTTCGAAAATATTTAAAAACGGCAATACTATTGCTTAATTTATTAATTTCTAATAATTCTAGTAGTCTTAGTTTTAGTCCTTCTATTATACTATTTCCAAATGCAAAACGAAGAGTATATTGCATTTGTTTAGCACATTCTTATAACCGGTAATATCGCTCGTACAGAAACTATTGTCATATCACTATGTTGGTAATCGAATTCTGAACAACTTTGAACATGTCCGTTCATCTGTCAGTCCGTCCGTTCGCCCGTCACGTTTTTTACAAGTACGATAACTTAAGAATCAGAAACAATACTCCGATTGTATTAAAATATAGACAGAAAATTAGTGTTAGCTAGATGAAGAGCCCTGATGTTTTTGAATGAAGTCGATCAGTAAATTAAAATGTTATTAATTATTACAAATTTACATAAAATCAGTTTTATATGTTTTGTAATTACACCAAAAATATCTATAACGAAAACAATCTTATCTCTCTGGGGAGGGTTGTTAAAAACAGAATTAAAAAAATAAATAGAGGATCATTTTAAAGTTTAGATATGAATATTGTTGGATTAAAAACTGGCTAGTGTCTAATGTTTATAAACTTAAAAGTAATAAATTTGCCACAAATGCGATACTTCCGATCAAAATAAATTCTTTGATTGGAGTGCGATATGATCATAGACCAAGCTTCACGGCTTAATTCTTCTCGCAGTAGGCAAGGCCAAGGTCACTCGCCAATAATAGCATTAGAATGTGCAACAATTATTAAAAAGTTCAATAAGTTCAATATACTACAGTTTTTATCAATAATTGATAACGTTTGTATGTATATAGATTGTACTTTCACGGTAGGTCGACTGTAAACTTAAACTGTAGACGAATGTATGTGATTATATTATAGAAGCCAGGAAACGTCCTTCAAAGACGAAATTTTAAAAAAATTTGAAAAGCTATTTTTCGAAACCGCACTAGGACTTGACAGAAAAAGGACTTTGCGGACATCTTCATGGGTCGTTCGGATATAAAGCAGATAATTTTCCCTATATGAAGTTATATGCCGTGAGTACGTTTAAAAAGCTGGAAAGCCTCATATAACCTACATACGAGAAATCAAGAGTATATCATCCTGACGAATCATTTAATAAATCTATATAGGACGGTATATTTCCTTAAAAGGTCCTTAAAATGGCCAATATTTTGCCTCTTTATAAAAAAGACAACAGCAATCTTATTAATAATTATCGACAAAAATCACTACTTATGATCTTCTCTAAATTAATGGAATGTATTGTATACGATAATTGAGTCTCTTTCTTTGATGCTCCTAATATTATTACTTCAAATCGACATAGGTTCAGAGCCAACAGGTCAATTGTAACAGCTTCTTACACTCTATTAGAGTTTGTGTACACCCATCTAGATGAGGGTAAATATGTAGCAGCACTTATGTTTGATCTAACCCAAGCATTTGATTCTATAAGTTATGCAATAATATGCATCTGTTAGCAGAAAAACTCCATAAAATTGGAATAAAAGATAATTATCTAGATTGGATTAAATCTTATATGAGTAACCAAAATATATAATAATGCTTACGTCAACAAAACATCAAATTACTTTTTGATACACCCTAAACTCCCCAATAAACATTAGTACAATAATGTGCAGATATCTAGACAATTTTATACATTGCAGGGTCCCCTTGTACAAAATTAGTGAAAATACAAATTGAGCACCAAAGTACTATTGTATTACTTAGTTGGGGATGTAAATAACCCTAACTTGCGGACGGCAGCTTTTCGCCGATAGAGCTTCGTGGATAAGGAAGTAATTTTTGCTTAACTTTAAAAATAACGGTATAAGGGCGCCACGCAACTTAAAATTTTTTAAAATATATATTATATGTTCAGATTTATATTTTCTGAAGTTGCGGAATACAAAACATAATAAGATTAATGAGGATAAGATCAAAAGGAAATTATGTAATACATTTGACAAAACAAATATTTATTATTTAACAATTCAGATATATATGTAGCATTTGAAAAAGCTACATGACTAATTTCAATTTATTTACAGTGAATTGACCCTAATTAATTCATTTATTGGAGTGGAGAGGTATGCAACCATTCGTACTTTAAAGGGCATAACAGGTTGCATATCTACAAAGTCTGAGCATACAGAAAGTAAACATGTTTTCTATAAGAATGGTTAGAGTGATGGTGTCAGTGGTATATTTTTGTAGTTGAGATATTACATAATTATGTAATTCGGTCTTTTGATTGCAAAGTCCTTTGTTGGCGCATTTTCATTGGCTAGAAAAAAGTGTTCTCTAGGTGCTCAAGTTGGCAGCACTGAGGACTAGAGAGATTTCCGGTCAGGTTAGCTGGTCGGCGGTCCCGATTTTATGTTGAAGAATTTAGGTTTTACATCGCTGACACGTTCGTGGATTTTATTTCATGTGCCCAGTTTTCTTTACCGTTCTGCCGAAAGCATTTTGTAAATTCCAGGAAGGAATTCTGTTGGTTGTCGTAATTCTGTCGCCACATGTTTTGTGAGGTTATGTAATAATCTCTATATGAGGTGAGCTTTTATTTTACTTAGTTTGGAGTTTTATTTAGTTCTTACTTATTTTAACTATTACAGAGTTTTTGGAGAGGCTTATGTTTGGGACTGGCCATTTGGAAATCAGTTATGTTTGGGTTAGGCAGAGTGATTTATGTAAGAGCCCAGCTCTTTGGTGCTGTCATTTTGGTTATGTAAGTGGGGCCAGTATTTAGAGGAGTAGAGTAATAGGAGGAAGTCTATTAGTCAGATATTTGGTTTTATGTGGGTCCCGCTAACATTTAGAGAGGTCTTGGGCTTGGAGAGTTGTTCGCAGCACTCTTCAGGAGATTTATGCAGAAATTTTGGTGCAGCACGGAGTCATAGTCGCAGCCAACATTGAGAACGTCTAGGAAGTGGTAACAGGTCACTCTGGTGCAGTCACAGAAAATGACAAGGCTCTAGTCAGGTTCTATTGTTTCATTAGGTTACATAGCTTTAAAGAAATTATCATAGTTTTGTTCAGTGATTTTTTGTTGAAATATTAGAGCAAATTACACAACGATTTTGCAACTACAAGTTGAACTCTAACTTTATACCTAGTATGATGAGATATCTTAAGATTATTACTGTGAAGCAACGTATGGCACCATTTGATGCTAATTTACCTTCTATGTCACATGTGAAATACTTTAATAGAACATGCTTATTTTAGACCATTCTTTAATATTCTAGTATACACAGCGAGCATTGCAAGAGTTGGTTCACGGAATCTCGTTTCTTATATTATATTTTAGTGATAAGCAGTAATTTTAACCCATAGTAGATCTTTAATTCGCTGTTGTAAATTTAAATCTCATTGTGGGCTTCACATAATTCGCAGTTGCATTCCTATGCAAAAACTCAAATCACGGAAACAATTTTAGATGGGATCATATGCATATTATGAATTTCTCTTGCGTACATAGACTATGTTTAGGTGATAATTGTAAAACTATTTATTTTTTATTATTGTACGTCTCACTTGTGTCGTATTAAATGTTTGTTATTATTTACACCAGTGCACCTCATATTTGCTTAAATTTTGAGATTTCATAATAAGTTGTACGTTTTGATATTATAGATATATTTTGAGAATTCCATCGCATGATTGCTAGTAACTTAATTTTGTTCCTGGCTGGCAAAATTATTTAAATCACAGTACGTAGTATACAGCAGGTGGCGCCCTTTGAATGTCCACACACTCCTTATCTACGACCCTGTGTACTCCAACAAAAAACTAGCTGCCGTTTGCACCGGTGAAGCATTTTTTAATATTTAGGTATTAAAAGTGTTACATATACACAACTAAAAATGCAGTGATAAAGAAAATTATTATCAATGCTAGGATATTATCCACTATCCACTAAATAATGACTCTTAGGGGCCATATAAATATACACAATTATAGTTAGAATAACACTTTGCCCAACAAACCAAATTTGGAAAGTAAATCAATACTCACTTATATTTAATTATAATTATATTCGCGCCTCCATAGTACTATGCTGGCGTTACATGGGTTATGAAAAGAAGAAGGCGTATATACGTGCAAATTATAGAAGATTATATGACTAATGGATAATTATTTGTGTAATAATTTCAAAATAATAATAATAATCTGGCCTGTTTATGGTGGTGCTGAATGCTAGCCATGTGGTGACAGTGACGAGGACGATCGACGCATATAAAACGACCAAACTTCTGCAGTTTAGAGTCCTAACCATTCCCACGTGGAGAAGAGTCCAGAACCCCAGAAGAATAAATGAATTATCAACTCTATTTATAATGATTATAGGTATCCCTAAAAAACCCTAAAGACACAAATACTAAGTACAGCGAATCTAAAAATAATAACGCAACTCACCTTCTTCAGAAGGGTTTTTTTAACAAGACGGCACGGCGAGAAATATACCGATTATATTAATCGGGAAAAGACTGAAATTAACGCGAAAAAAAATTATGAATGTTACGGAACAACCAGAAAAAGGTTTACTTACAATAAAAATAGAACTCCTTAAACTTGAAAGTCAGGGTAGATCACAATGTACGATTAATTTTACAAAACCCAAAGCGGAAAAAAAATTGATAACAACTATCGCAAGGGGCCTTATCACCTACCAAAGTCAGATCTCGAATGACATGAGGTTCAAAGAAACGAAAGTCGTCCTGCTCTCCTTTAAGCAACCAAGAATACACCTATGACAATAAATTAGGATATTTATTCCTTTAATTAGGTATCAACTCAACTTTATACAAAAGTAGTTTATTGAAATGCTACAACATCTATTACAAGACTTAAATGTAATCATGGCCGGGTCCCATCACACCTTTTTAAAATAAAATACTTACGGATAATTTTTGTACACGTGGACAATATGGAGATATAAATAATATATTTTTTAATTGTATACTTAACCAAGATTATAAGAAGGTTTTAATGGACAAATTAATAGAACTAAAATTTTACCTTCCACTAAATATTAATAATATAATAATAATAATTTCGAGGCTTTCACATCGTTATTTAATTTCCTTAAAGCAACAAATACAAGTTTATAAATAAAGTAATTTTAGGTTATATTTGCTATATCCTCAGTGTTAACTATCCCTGTGTTATTTACCGTGGTCCCCCTACCTTTGTCTACGTCTTTATAAAGCGGTCAAGATGGACCCCTTGACGTGAATCGAGTGGCCCCGTGTATATCCCGGTGGTGGAGAGATTGGTACGCATTTACACGTATGAGTAGTATCTATGAACTTTGTTGTATAGTTTCTTTTAGAGTAGTGCGTAGAGAAAAAAAGATATGACTAAAAATCAGAACATGGTGGATTAGTTTTGTTTGCATATGCATAAATATATTACAAATTAAGAGATACTGGCTGATGGTTCATCCAAATCCAAGGGAAGGAGAAAAAAACATGTATTTTTATAAGAGAAAAATATAGGATGCTTCAGCATTGTGTGAAATAAATATAATATTTTCTAAGGAAGCAACATTTTTAGATACCTGGATCAATGAAAATTTAACATGGTCTAAACATATCGATTTTATGTTAAGAAAAATATCAATCAATTTTCCACACTTAATGACACTTGTAGTAGGAGAGTCTGCCAGGGGTAAAAAAGAGGTGATTTTACAAATTTTATACACCATTTGAGATAGCAACGAATTCTTATAGAAAAAATTCCGCTGAACAAGATTTTCCTATGAAAAATTTTCCTAAACCGCGAGCTTCATGTCAAATAATTGTTTAGCATTTTTTTTTTTTTCGTTTCTACTTAATAAAATGAAAACCGTTTGACGGATCTGAAAAAATCTTGATTCAATCAATAGATATTTTCAATACGCGTCGTTTGGCGCCAGGCATTTTGTCAACCCGTTTATTTATTATAGCCAAAATAAATTTCTTAGATTACTTCGAAACTAATGAGGTCAGGATATTGTTTTTTTTTATACATGCCCTTTATACCAAACAATATTCTGTATTTTTTTTGGCTCGATATCTTCATTACCTTCTGATTGTTTAAACAATTAGCATAATTTGTTAATCAGCAAATAACTTTTTTTCGAAAGTTTGATCGACTTCAAACCAACTTTAAACGATAAATATTGATGTCGGGCATAACCCCCATAGAAGTCTGCACGAATGCAACTTTTTGCTTTCGTTTATTTAAATTTTAAATTCATTTTTCAAATTAACAAATTGAATATCTCGGCTCTGGGTAAGCGTATCGAAATGGAGTTTTATACATATGATAGTGCTTGGAAAAAGGAAAATTTTGAGACCAGAAAAAACTTGATCGGATAACCGGAACCGGAAATAAAAGTGATATTGCGTGAGAGGCTGTAATCTGTAATTTGTTTATTAACAACTTCTTGGGCACGAGGTTCGGTGCAAATGAAAGCTAACAAGTTTTTCAATCAACCACAAAAAGTTCTACAAGAAATATTCAATCCCTGAAGACTTATATGCGTTTTTGACCCTTAGAAAAATCTCTCCCGCAACGTGAAAATGGTAACATTTGACGCGCAATGGGGTGGCGGGTTCGATCCTCGATGTGGGAAAAAATTTTTTGTTGTCAAATTCACTTTCGTTTTCGTGCCAAAAATATTTCCTATATTAAAATAATTTTAAATTGTAAAAAACGCTATAAATAATTATTTATTCGTGAGAACTTCATTAAATCTGTAACTCTCAAGCTGATGCTGTGCACCTGCTTTGTATGCTCTATATTTTTTATAATCAAAATCATGGAACGCTGAAAGAGGATGGGCCCTTTTATGAGTGGGGGACCGATTTTTTACAACTCGGTGGCCCTTGACCGCGATGCGTGCAGCTGTTCGTTCTTTCTGTGGATTTTTTTGCTACGTACAGACGTGTATTTTGAGACAGTGTTCTTTTCCACGTGTTCCTCCATAATTACCGGCATTTTTTTCTTTTCATGCGCATGCAAGAAAAATTATGCAAATCTTAGATGTTCATGTAGAAAACAAAATTTGAAATGTTCGATTTTTGTAACAATTGTGAGGGAGTTGTTTATGAGAACTACGAAGAAAAAAGAATACCCGTTTTGCACGATGAACCCGATCAAGATAATGATGCCAGCAACACTAATTTCATTGCTGATTTTGATAACGATTTTGATTATAATATTTTACAAGCCATACAAACTGATAACGATGTAATGGAATGTGATTTATTTAATTCTGAAAATTCTAGTGTGGTTTTTCTTGTATACTGCCGAGTGGTAGTTATTAATTTTCTTGAAATAAAACATATTTAATTAACTAAACACTTTATTGAATTTTTAATACGTTTAATCACAGGTACAAAACTCTACTATCAACTAATACATGTACTCATGTTTTTTTACACTAATACTTTTTATAAAATATTAAAGAAAGTTTCTATAAAAAATCAATATAAAAATGATAAGACTAGAATATATTACATCATTCCCCCCTAAAAACAATTTTTCACGAAGGTAAAAATCTGTCTGGTTTTTTAAGAGTATTCCTCGGTCTCAAACTTCGTGAAAAATTATTTATACCAGAAGAACTAGATCCACTATCATCTAAATTATTTTTTTCTAACAAATTATTTCCCTCATTTAGTTGATTATGAGAATATTCACTACTACTTCTTCGAGAGACTCTTTCAGTAGTATTACTATTATTATTTATACTTTGTCTTTTTGTTAAATGGAATCTGTCACCACTATTTGGTAATATTTGATTAACATGTTTTTTATTTTCTAAATTAGTTTGTTTATTTTTTGTTAAATAATTTCTATTGCCTAAAATTTTGATAATAGTGGCAGGTTCCCATGTTGGCTTTTTTCCTATACAATATTCTCTAGTGAGAATATCATCTCCTAACTCAAATGTTACATTTCTGCTTCCCTTATAATTTTTTATTTGTTTCTGTTGTTTTTCAAGAACAAAATTATCATTTAAAGGTGACAACAGATCTAAACGGGATCTTAATTTTTTTCCTAATAATATTTTGGCAGGAAATTCACCTGTGGTGATATGTTCTGTATTTCTATAAGTAAATAAAAATCTATTTATAATTAAATTTATATCCAGATTTGGATTTTCAGTTTTTGCTCGTGTAATAGCATTTTTCATAGTTTTTACTGCATTTTCTGCAGCGCCATTGCTTTGTGGATGGTACGTAGCAGAAGTCAAATGTTTAATTCCATTCATCTTTAAAAAATGAGAAAATTCATTTGATACAAATTGTGGACCATTGTCTGTCACTATATGTTTTGGTAAACCAAATTTTGAAAAAATTTCTCGTAATTTATTTATTGTCGAAATAGAGGTTATATTTTTCATTTTGTAACATTCGATCCATTTAGAAGTAGAATCGACTAAAATTAAGAAATAGTAATTATAAAATGGACAAAAAAAATCGAGATGTAACCTTGACCAACACTCTGTAGAATAATCCCAAGGTTTCAATACACTTTTTTCTGGAGTTTTATTAAATTTTTGACAAATATTACAATTTTTAATTAAATTTTCTATATCACTATTAATCGATGGCCACCAAACATAAGAGCGAGCTTATGATTTTATTTTTACAATTCCCATATGAGATTCATGTAATTCGTTTAAAATTATACTACGATATTTATCTGGAACAACAACCTTATATCCCCACATGAGACACCCATGTTCAACACTTAGTTCGTTCTTACGTCTGACATATGGTACAAGTCGTCTGATAATTTTTTGTTTGGCCAACCGTGTAGTACATGATAAATAACTTTTGACAAAACCTTATCTCTACTACATGCTATTTTTATGTCCTTAGAATTGATTGGCAAAAATTCTTGTGCATAGTTAAAATACGATACATTATTTAATATATCTTCTTCTATGTTTTCTAGTGGTAATCGTGATAATCCATCAGCTACATTTTTATTAGATGTTATATATTCAATTTCGAAATCATAGGCTGATAAAAAATGTGCCCATCTCTGCAATCTATTTGCAGCTAAGATAGGAATGCCTTTTTTAGAACCAAGAATACTTATAACTGGTTTATTATCTGAAACAATGGTAAAATGTCGACCATATAAATATTGGTGAAATTTAGACACGCCTCATTTTAAAGCTAGAGCTTCTTTATGGACTTGACTGTATATTTTTTCGTGAGCTGATAAAACACGTGATGCAAAACCAATTGGGCTATCAGGTAGACCATTTTCATTAGGATGACTAATAACGGCTGCCAACCCATATGAACTCGCATCCACTGTTAATTTAATTTTTCTTTCTGGATCATAATGAGTTAACACTTTATCTGACATTAATTCCTTTTTTATTCTGTCAAAAGCATTTGCACATTCTATATTCCAAGCAAATTTTGTGTTTTTCTTTAACAAATTATACAAAGGATACAGAATAGTGGCTGCATGTGGAATAAATTTCATATAAAAAGTTACCATTCCTAAAAATGCTTTTAATTCAGAAATATTCTTAGGAGTTGGTGCTAATTTTATGGCTTCAATATTTTTTGGTGATTTATGTAGACCATGCTTATCAATGACATGTCCTAAAAATTCAATTTTATCTTGAAAGAAAGCACATTTTTCTTTTTGTACCTTCAAACCATTTTCTCTTAATAATTTTAATACTAATTCTAATTTTTCCAAATGATCTTTTTCTGTTTTACCAGAAACTAATATGTCATCAATAAAAATTACAACACCGGAAATATTTGCAAAAATGTTTTCCACAATTTTCTGAAAAATACTTGGACCACTGGTTATACCATATGGTAAACGAGTATAACCAAATAAACCTTTATGAGTTGAAATAGTTAGTAATTTTGTAGTTTCGGGAGTTACCGCTACTTGCTGATAAGCTTGACTTAAATCAATTTTGGAAAATGCAATTCCACCTGGTAATTGTGAAAATAAATCATCTATTTTGGACAATGGATAACTTATATTATCTAGGACTGGATTCAGAGTAACCTTAAAATCGCCACAAATTCTAATTGATCCATTTGATTTTAATACGGGTACAACTGGGGTAGCCCAATCAGAATATTCTACTGGTTTCAGAACACCTAATGAAACTAATCTATCAATTTCAGATTCAACTTTTGCCTTAAGTGCATATGGTAAAGGTCTATGCTTATAAAATTTTGGAGTTGCATCAGGTTTTATAGTTAAATTTAAAGTGTAATTTTTAAGTAAACCTAATTCATTATTAAAAAGTTCAGGAAATTTTATTACACAAATTTGTCACTTTATCATATGTGTCAATAGAATTAATAGCAACTATACTTAAATTTAATTTTTGCAAACCATTTCTACCTAGTAAAGGGGGTCCACCCTTTTTTATAACATAAAATTCCAAAGTATCAAAAATATTATTAAATTCAAAATTAAGCATAATTTTTCCCAATGGAGAAAATGAATGTCCAACATAATCTTTTAATTGTATGTTTGCAGGAAGTAATTTTTTGTTTGCAAAATTATTTAAATAAAAATCTTCAGATATTGCCGAAAATGCAAAACCTGTATCAATTTCAAAATTAAAATATTTATTTTCAATTTTTAATGTAATCTTTGTTGGATTTTCATTTATAGTTATTTTATTATCGCTTTCTAAATGAAAAAAATCTTCAGTATTTAAACAATCTACATTTGTTTCAACATAATTATCAGTATTGTTTATATTTTCTAATTCCGTTTCTACAAAATGGCTTCTTTGTATTCTTTGTCTAATTTCTTGATTATTTTTACATACAGGAGCTAAATGACCCTTAATTCCGCACTTGTGACAAACATATTCTCGAAAATAGCACTTACTTGTTTCGTGATTTTCCCTACCACACACTTTACACTTACGCCTCTGGTGAGATCCGGTCTGTGGATGAAAACCTCCATGACTTGGACTGGGAGTTGGTCTTGTACTTGCTGTGCCGTTGCCTCTGAACTGTTTTTTTCTACCTTGACTAACATGATGCATGCTGCTGATGCCTGGCTCCATCTTTACTTTTGCAAAATTGGCCTCATTTTGGGACTGCTCCTTTCCCAACCCAATTTCCAGCGCTTTTTCAAATGTAACGTTTGATCTTTCTTCCTTTAAGCGATCTTGAATAGGACCTTTTCCTATTCCAAGTATAAATATATCTGGCAAAACAACAGTAAGTTCCGCGTCAAATTCGGCATTACCAGCTAAACATTTTAATCTAATGGCAAAGTCTATAATGGATTCATTTTCAGCACGCCTTCCAGTATAAAATTTAATTCGTTCACTGTGGAAACAAACTATAGGGCTGAAATGTTTATTCAATAAAATTTTTAATTCACTGAAAGTTTTATTGTCCGGAGCATTTGGCATACACAAATAATTTACCAATTTGTATGTACGTTCACTTAGAGAATTTAATAATAATTCTTTTTGGATGTCATCCGAAATTTTATTTATTTTAAAATATTGTTTTAACTGGGTCAAAAATATGTTCCAATCAGAAGTTATGTGATCAAATTTATTTAAATGTCCGATATAACTGGTTGCATTCGCCATATTGTCTTAACGAATAATTTTCTCACTTATAAATTAAAAAAGTTTGTTTAATGCACTTTGAACTTTCCACTGTATATTATGATGCAGTTTATTTTATGCATATTATGATGTCCATATGTTAAAAATGTTTGTGCACTTCGTATTATGTCACTTTTTATTAATCAGATATATATTTTGATATATTTAATAGCTATTAAAAGTCACTTTTACTCGTCGCCAAAAATGTTGTATACTGCCGAGTGGCAGTTATTAATTTTCTTGAAATAAAATATATTTAATTAACTAAACACTTTATTGAATTTTTAATACGTTTAATCACAGGTACAAAACTCTACATCAACTAATACATGTACTCATGTTTTTTTACACTAACACTTTTTATAAAATATAAAAGAAAGTTTCTATAAAAAATCAATATAAAAATGATAAGACTAGAATATATTACAGTTTTAGAGAATGAACGTAACGAATGCGATGATATGTTTGTAGAAGATAATGATGAAGATGAATGCACTTTTTTTAATGAGCGTATAAACGATGACGATGTAGATTTAAACGGAGACGAATTGTTAAATGTTTGAATTCAGACTGGAACACGGAAAGTTCTTTATCAAGCGATTGTTACTAGTTGTAATCACATAGTTATTAGCGTTTATAGTTATTAATTGTAAATAAAACAATATAATAATAATGCCATTAAAATAGTTAAATATTTTGAGTATTTCTCATTTACAAATAACAATGTTTGTGTTTTTTCATCAGCCGTGAACTTTTTTCATTATAGGAAATTAAAGTGAAAAAAAATGTTTCCTTCTTATTTTTGGTCTTTTTTCGACAGCCACTCCCCTCAAATAAAGTAAAACATGCCGTCTCTTTCACAAAAAGTAGTAAGAAAACACAAACTACCTCGTCAGACGAGAACAATCATATGTTTGTTGCAAGATAGCATGCATTTATTTAATGAGAATTGCAAAAAAAATCTATAAAAAATACTTAGTTACATGAAGAAAAATTTGACAAAAAAAAAAAAAATTCCCACACCGTGGGATTTTTTTTAAGGGTCAAAAACGCGTATAACTCTTCAGGGATTGAATATTTTTTGTAGAACTTTTTGTGGTTGATGGAAAAACTTGTTAGCTTTCATTTGGAGCAAACCTAGTGTCAAAAAGTTGTTAATAAACAAATTAGAGCCTCTCACGCAATATCACTTTTATTTCCGGTTCAGGTTATCCGATCTATTTCTTTCTGGTCTCAAAATTTTTCCTTTTTCCAATCACTTTTATATGCACAATACGATACGCTTACCCAGAGCCGAGATATTCCATTTGTTAATTTGAAAAAATTAATTTAAAATTTAAATAAACAAAAGCAAAAAGTTGCATTCGTGCAGACTTCTATGGGGGTTATGCCCGACATCAATATTTATCGTTTAAATTTGGTTTGAAGTCGATCAAACTTTCGAAAAAAATGTTATTGCTAATTAAAAAATTATGCCAACTGTTTAAACAATCAAAGAGTATTGAAGATATCGGACCAACAAAATATGGTATATTCTTTGGTATAAACGGCATGTTTTTTCTTAACAATATCCTGACCTTATTAGTTTCGGAGTAATCAATTTGTTAATTAAGACATTTATTTTGGCTATAACAATTGAACTTGTTGACAAAGTGAGTTGTGCCTGGCGCCAAACCACGCGTATTGAAAATATCATTCGATTGAATCAAGATTTTTTCGGATCCGTCAAACCGTTTTCATTTTATTAAATAAAAACGAAAGAAATTTTGTTTCAGCAGTTACTTGATCATGAAGCTCGCGGTTTAGGAAAATGTTTCATAAGAAAATCTTGTTCAGCGGATTTTTTCCTATAAGAATCCGTGGCTAACTCAGTTAGTATAGAAAATTTTTGGGAAAAATCCCAGGCAGACTCGCCTATAGATATATTACACGAAATGGTAATAGTCTAGTCATACCAAATCATAAACATTCATACTATAAATATACGCCAGATTACAATTTTGCCGCGATGTATAATAAAGTGCCTATTGATATTAAAAACAAGCCAGTCGACTAATATAATCCGCTCGCCGTTGCATGAAGTTGCGATAATTCTTCCTCGAGACATACTGTGGAGCCAGAGGGCGCGCTTCTTTTTATTGTGGTACTCGCTTGGAGCTCAACCTATTTTTTTGTGCGAAACCAGGACGATCTATAAATTTTATAAATTATATTCCTAAATTTCAAATATTTTGCGACATTACGTCCTCAAATCGTGACCCATTTTCCATAGATTAGTTGGACATCCACATAGTGTATTTTTCTGTCTGTCTGTCTGTCTGTAACTTTTTTTTGTCCGCACGATTTCTCCAGAACGGTTTAAGATATTGACTTGAAATTTTGTACACATATATACCATAACGAGTGAATGCACTGTAATTTCTTTAAATGAAAAATCTAGGGTTCACCGGCTAAAATTGGCCGTAGAATAGATATTCAAAAGTCTGTATCAGTTTTTATTCTCTGAGATAAAGCAAACTTAATTTTGAACTCTTCATTCTCTTCTCTCTTCTTCATTCATTGCGCATGATTTTAAAATAAATATTGTTCATCACTGTATGTTTCACCTATTACTTTATATTAATATGTTGCATCATTCAAAGCCAGCATAGTTTCTAAAGGTGTCAATTGTCCAACATACAATTGCATTTTGCTTGAATATTTATTATACATTTGTAATGCTTCCTTCAATAAATGATTTCGTTACTGACTAAACATTTCTTATTTCAACAATACTTCCCTTCTGTGTGTGCACTGCTTCACTGAATGCAGATACATGCACAACTTTTAATTCATATTTGATTTCCTGATGCATTTAACAACTTTCGTCTACGATTCTCTGTTCTATTAACAATAGTAAATTACATTAACATCTAGGTACAGCGCCATCACGTTTCAAAACATGGTTCTTTCCTTTCATTCCTTTCAATAAATTGTGTATATTTCAATTTCCAATAATTACATGCAAAAAATGTATCATTTTTATAAAAACTAATGACATAAGCCATTCGCTAGGAAAATGCAATCAGACTCTTTCCAAAATTCAGAACTTCCAATATTGCAGAGCATGAAAATATAAAAAAAGTGGCTAATTTATCTATCTGAATAGCGCAACTGAATAACTTTTACGTTTTATGTTTTATGGATGATTCAGCCCTACAAAAGGCAAGGGGGTTTATTAAAAAAAAAAAAAAATGCGAGTTGGATAAAATGATGAAAAAAAAATGATTGGTTTGGTAACTTATTTTTTGAGTAAAAACAAAAACAATTTATCTTTGGATTTTTTCTCTACAAAATTAACCTTTTCCAGTAAAACTATTTCAAAAAATGTTCAATATTACAACTTTAAGGATTTCCAGTTCGAAAACAACGCATTTCATGAAGAATTTTATAGAACGGAAATTATTTGGAAGAGGTCAAAGAATAAGTACGAATTTCTTCAGAATATTTTTATCAATTTCAGGAAATTTTTAGCAGTATTTGCGATGGAAAATATCAAAAAATTAGAATTTTCAAAATTTGTTCAAAACATTCTGAAATAAATAACACACACACATTGACTTTCTACAGGTATTTTTTTTTATTCTTTACGTGCGATGCATTGTTTTCGAATTACAAAATTCTCGAAGTTTCAATATCAAGATTTTCTGACCGACTTTAACTAATGTAAATTAACTTTTTAGAAAAAAATCTGTAGAGACATTTTCTACTCAGAAGATAAAGTGCCATCACAAAAATTAAAAAGGAAATCATTCATAATCGATTTTTCGCCCTTGGGCCTTATGATATTTCGGAGTTATTACATATTCCTTCAAGCATAGGAACATGCGAAGAAAATTATGTCAAAAACATTTTTTTTACGATTACACTATCCAAAAAATTAGATATTTTCAACACCGGCACACTTCCTATTTTTTTTTTCCATATTTACGTTTCCTTACATCTACGTTATGCTTTTTTACTTATTCCAGTTGGATGTTTTTAAATTTAACTTCTGTTCTCTTCAACAAACAACCATACCAATTTCGCACGTGACATTCATTACCTCACTCCACAGATTTGATAATATTCAACACAATTAGGAATATGTGATTGTTCACATGCCTCATTATTACAACAGAAACATTTGTGATAGAACGATTAAATTATCTTCAATGAAGTCTTAGGATTTCAGTGAGATTTCAAAAAACCGAAATTTACATATACAACATTACTGTTTATTTGAAATTGACTTTGCTTTGCTTCAATGTGACTACATTCTAATAAGACATTTAAATTTAACACTCTCTGGAACTGGAATGTTTTTTAAAGATATACGGTGAAGGGTTGGGGGTTAAATGGGGGTAAATGGGGGAATATATGTAAAGCAAGCTGGTAAGAGTACAGAAACTTGAAATTTGATGTATCCACTACAAGCCAAGACTTCAAAATTTTTAATAATATTTTTCATCCCCTCATCCCCCCCACCATTATTAAAGGGGTTAATAAAATAGAATTGAGATATTCACTTGAAATTTTGTAAACGTATATATTATAATGACATCAGAAACTAGATTATATTTTAGGAATATCTAATGAAGGGTTGGGGGTTAAATAGGGGTAAATAGGGGGAAATAAGTAAAGCAAGCTGATAAGAGTACAAAAACTCAAAATTCGGTGCATCTACTAGAAGCCAAGGCCTCAGATTTTTTTATAATATTTTTCAACTCCCCGCCCCCCTCCACACCACCCCTACTCCATTATTGAAAGGGTTGGTAAAATGAAATTGAGATATTCACTTGAAATCTGGTACAGGTATATATTATAACGACATCTGGAACTAGATTATATTTTGAGATGAATCCGTTCAAGGGTTGGGGTTAAATAGGGGTAAATAGGGAAACATATATAAAGCAAGCTGGTAAGAGTAAAAAAAATGAAATTAGGTATTGAAGAAAACCACACCCTGTGTATTAATTTAAAAATTTATTTCCGCTTCTATTAATCCAAATTTACGTAATTCTGAAATTCGGTATAATTCGACACGCGATTAAATATCACCCGGTACGTACCTAATAATATCCTACCCAATTTTCAAGCTAGAACATAAATGTGTTAGAATTTGTTTGATTCGTATAGTTTTAAATATTTTTAAGTCTACCTAAAACGTACAAAACTTGATGTAAAGGCCAGTTCGAAAAGGCACATATCACTTGAAATTTTACGATGTTAATCTAAACAAAGATAAGGCATAGGCACAGATGGCTCGGTTTTCCGTGAGAACGGTACCAAAAACTACGCAGTTGGGTGTGTAACGTCATCGCTCTTTCGGGTATAAATACCCGCGAGAAGTTTGTACAAGGGTCACTTCTTTGAGACCGCTACTACGAATGATAATTAATCCTCGAATACGAGTCTGATAATTATCAATGCTTTACTTGCTGACCACCATCCTGAAAGATAATTAATCCTCGGATACGAGTCTGATAATTATCAATATACTAGCTGACCGCCATCCACTGGTCAAGCCGATTCCGAAGCATTGTCCTTACTTTGACAGCAAACTTCAATGAGCAGAGTGATAATTAATCCTCAGTCTCTTTGAGTCTGAGTGGGATAATTAATCCTCGCACTACGAACTGACCGCTGCTGACCACTGGTCAAGCAACTTGCTACCAAGCCGTACTATTATTGTATTGCTGGAGTCAGTTATCAGATTAGTACGACTCAAGGGGACGATGTCCAGAGCTAATAAGACACCGCCGTCCAGCTACGACTCGCTGGACATGAGCGAGCCGCGTGATAACATCCCTAATGACACTGGTCATTTAGCGGTCTATCAATTACCAGGTAAATCAATATGATTATTTCGGTTTTTCGGTATTTACATGTAGTTACGTGAACTTAATAATATCAAGCCGGGACTATTTTGATTCATTTTAGCTTTAAACAATTGACTAACTGATTCTATATTTCGGATACTCGGAATCGCAAGGGGGTCTTTTTACTGTGGCACTTTGATTATCTAGAATTTTATTATTTAGAAATTTTCTATAATGTTAATTCTATTTGCAGCACATTTAGCTGATTTGTTGAATTTCAGACTATGTTAAATCATGTCTTATTTAAAACAGCAACTTTTAAAATATTTACTTTTCAACAGTGGCAGATTTTTGGTGGTAAACAATTTCTGTTGCGTTTTGTTTTGTCGTTTGGTCAATGAACTTCTGCAATATTTGATTGTTCGAAGGGTTTTACAGCTGTTCGGACCTGCCGGTTTATTTATGTCCTACTTGTAGGGATACGGTCACTGGACTTTTGTGGGCCATCCACTGATAAGGCCTGTGATTTGCCCCCTGCTAGTTTAACATAAATATCATTTTAAATATTACCACATGTTAAACTTTGTACTGGGTGTTTTACCTTTTATTCATTCACGATGACATATTTATGTCATGGGCGAGCTGAAATTGATACAAATTGCTTGTTCATTCAATTGTTTGAAAAATTACAATCTTCGCAACACAAAAACCTATTGGTAGCCAATTGGCTGGTTCTGAATCAAGTTTATTGATCAGATACCATAATTCTATGCTTCGAAATCAAACTATGTGTGAATAGGCAATTACTTGAGATTTCAACTTGCCGTGCATTCAATTAAATAAACTATTGCGAGTTTTCGCCACCCAAGTATGAACTTTACATGTTCCGAATTCAATATTTTTTACTTCAGTTTTGAACGAGGATTCTCGTTATAATCATTATTATTTTTAGTGATTATTGGAGTTGTTTGATTGACCATTCGATAAACTTACACGTGACTGTTGTCCCAACGAAATCTGTTGCTGTAATATAAATTTGTGGTTAAATTACTCACATTTTGATTTATATGTAAGCAACTATTTTCTGGCCATTGCCACACCAATATTTTATAAATGATACTTTCTGACAATTGTCTGATTATACGTATAAAAACGTTACTTGTTTTTAATTCTTTTACCTTTACCAGAAATTGAAATTAAAGTGCATAATTACCAGAAAAACTAGCCAAGTAAATATAAGATTTACTTGGGCTTAAATAAAACGAATATTTAAAATAAAATAAGTAAACATAAGGTTTACTTGAGCATTACAATAGTGAATAAAAAATGAAATCTAAAATATGATAAAACCTTAAACAAAAGTTAACCTAAGAGATAAAATAAATAATTCAGTAAATTAAATAAAAAGAATAATTTGAGTTTGAACTTTATACAGGGTATTATAGAAATACTTAATGATTTTAGCGATTAAATGAACAAGTGCCAAAACAATATTCAGTGTTTAATTTGAACAATTAAATAAAGAACTATAATTAGAACTTTGCCAAATAAATTAATAGCAATATTTAGAGTAAAGAACGAATCATTAAATGTCATAATAAATAGTTAAATATCAAATCAATAAATAAATAGAAACAGTAATATCAAACCTAGAAAAGAACTATGGTAACAAGTACTACAAAATCACAGACGTAAATTTGAGTCCTACCACTAAACTAGACGATCACACAGCCAAATTAGTTTAATTGTTTTAATAATTAGATATTCAGGGGAGAGGGGAGGGTAACTAGTAATTAATCAAACCAGAATTTAACAACGAAACAATAGGTGTGGGGGGGGGTGCGTCTCAGTATATGTACTAGAAGCAAAGCCGTCAATATTTTTCATAACCCCACCACCCCCGCCACTCCATTATTAAAGGGATTGATAAAAATAAAATTGAGATATTCACTTGAAATTTGGTACGCGTATGTATTATAATGACATCAGAAACTAGACTATATTTTAGAACTATTCTGATGAAGGGTTGGGGGTTAAATAGGGGTAAATAGGGGAAAATAAGTAAAGCAAGTTAGTAAGAGTACAGTAACTTGACATTCAATGTATGTAATAGAAGCCATGGTCTCAGATTATTTATTATATTTTTCAACCTCCCCCCACCCACTGCTACTCCATTATTTAAGGGGTTGTTAAAATAAAATTGAGATATTCACTTGAAATTTGGTACACGTACGTATTATATCGACATCTAGAACTGGATTATATTTTAAGATGATTCCGTTGACGGACCACCCTTACTCCATTATTAAAGGGGTTGATAAAATAAAATTGAGGTATTCTCTTGAAATTTGGTAGACATATGCAATATAACTAAATCTGGAGCTAGATTATATTTTGAGATGATTCCGTTGAAGGGTTGGGGGTTAAATAGGAGTAAATAGTGGAAAATAAGTAAATCAAGCTGGTAAGTGTACAGAAATTTGATATTTGGTGTTTATACTAGAAACCAAGGCGTCAGATTTCTTTCTAATATTTTTCAAACCTCACCATCTCCGCTTCATTATTAATGGGATTGATAACATGAAATTGAGATATTCACTTGAAAGTTCGTGCAGGTATGTATTGTAATGAGATCTGATTGACATGATTCCACTGAAGGGGTGGGAGGACATCTGCCCCAAATATTAATAAAATTATATGACCAATAATTTCCACATACTAGAGTGTGAATCTAGTAATGATGTTTCCTTCAAAGTGACCTGGATGAAAAATCTGGATGTGGAAGTAGTGATTCCTTAGGCAGCGGTTTTTTTTTTAAGTTTTGGCATAAGTGGTGAGCCGTTCTCATAATTTTAGTTTTCTAGTTTGAGATTTGCTAAATTGTTCTTCGTTTCTGATAGTATTTGTTTTTTATGAAGGTTTTTATTTTTTATGTTTATTAGTTTTTTTAAATACATAAATCGTTTTGCAGTTCTAAAGAACCTATGATTTTATTTATCCTTAAACCGGTCCTTAAATTTTATAATAAAGAAAATATTTATTGAACAGTATAGTTTAATACAAAATTTCCATCCACCGAATAGATGGCCGGCGCGAAGCCCAAGAAATCTCCCTCCTCACGATAAAAAAAAATTATTGCTTGCTTCGCTTGTTCGCTTGTAAAATGCCGACTAAGCCCTAGACAGCCAGACCGCCAATGATAGTGTCCTCCACGCGCGAGGTGATGAGTTCTTCCACAATTACATAGAAGACGGTTTAAAGACAAATGAATGCAGTAAGTTAATAATATAGGATCATTGATAGACATGATTTCTATAACAAATAATGATTCATAACCACCTGAAACATTCGCCTGAAACTCCTAGTTCACTGATAACTGATATTCTAGTATGCCTTGCTTACTTCTTCTTATTGTAATGATGACTAAAATCAGAATTCTTATTTATGTCTATTGTACACAGAATTTACTTTTTACATTCTTCGTCTATACAAGACACTGTCATAAGTATCGTGATGTTAAGCATTTTTTCATTGTGTATGCATGAAACTTCATTAATTTACACATTTTGGCATAATGCAGTGATATATATTATACTTTTGTATAAGGAAATTATTACATGTTATACTGCCGTTGCTTACATAAATCACTTTAATTCTTACGGAACTTACGGAAACAAAGAAACTTGCTAAAGAATTACAATTTGATAGACAACGCATGATTCAACGTTGAATGATATATTAGTTTCAATGAGTGGCTCTTATGAACTCTGACCTATCACAAGATATCAGTTAATGGAAAGATTAATTAATCAAATGGATTGATTTCAGTGAACTGATTTCACTGAAAGCCATTGTAGTGTCAATGAAGATAACGTTACATACATTTTAATGTATCTTTGTCTGTCAACGTGCTCTTCAAATAATGTATTCAAGGTATCCAACCGAACTATCCAGAGTGTTAGGGAAACGACTCGTGCGGTCAGGAGCTGATGTTACATGCTAAAATAGGAAAGTGGTTATAAATATGTGGCTACAAATGCGGGAGCAACGGTCCTCTGGCGACTTCTGTATATCACGAACGAGCTAAAAGCGCAATTTTTTAAATCTTTACAGATTGGCAGCAGTATAATTGCATTCTTAGTGCAATCTGATAATGGAGAACTAATTTATGACCTCATCAAGATATCCAATATGACTTGTTAATATAGTTTGTAACCATTTATTAAAATAACCGGACTCATTGGTTAGATTTTGAGGACCATGGATTCGTTGGACTTACCCCGTATCGAGGTGAGAACACCTTCGCTACAACGTTTGAGGGCTTGATGCCCCTGATTGTTAGAGAGTACGATCTCATTGGTTCAGTGGATAGGACATTTACAAAATTTGTGTCCCGATCAATGTGGACATATTATTGTGTTCAACACGTTTATACACGAATCATTGCGATAAAGACTCACAGAGGGTAGCAGACTTACAGAGAACAAAATTTCATGAATTCTCTCAGATCTGATAACTTCCCGATGCCCTCATGTCTTGAAGAGTATCTGAGATCAGTCGGCTGTACGACTGATGCAAGTCGGAAAAAGTATACAATTAAGTTTCCGGCATGGCCCAATGAACAAGGGAGCTATGGACAAATAAATAACCGGACTCATTGGATGTATGAAAGGTATTAACCTAAATATTAAAAAATGATTCACTTGTGCGAACGTCAGCTAGTTTTTTGTTGGAGAGCATAGGGCCGTGGGTTTTAGAGTGTGGACATTCAAAGGGCATCACCTGCTGAATATAAATGTAGTGATATAAATAGTTTTGCCAGCCAGGAACAAAATTAAGTTACTAGTAATCATGCGATGGAATTTTTAAAATCTATCGATAATGTCAACACTTATTAAATTTCAAAATCTAAGCAAGTATCAGGGTGCAGTAGTGCAAATAACAAGAGCATATAGACATTAAACATTTATTACGACACAAGTGAGATGTACAACAACAAAAAAAATATATAAATAAATTTACTTGACTTGGTCTTTACCCAATGAAGAAAATTCTATATATTTGTTCTAACAGAATCATTCAAGTGATTTAATAATACCTTTAAGAGGTTCTCTCGCAACCATGAATCATATATTATGCACAACGAGTTATAGTTTTCAACAGTGAATTAAAAAGACATCACTACGAGTTCACTTATTACTAAAGGGTGGTGTAAATGGACAAAAATTCATGTGCTAATAAATTACACTATTCACTGCGCATCTCAGATGTTACTAATGTTCTAAAATAGGTATGCTTCCTTAAAATATTATGTACAAAATGGCCAAAGGCATACTAACTTCGCATGCTACCATGCGTATTCTTCACAACAAGATCTTAAAGCATTTCAATAATGCACATATAAACCTTAGCGTTAAACTATGATTGCAAAAATGATAATAAGATTGACCTTAATATATGGACAAAAAATCACTGAATAAATCTGTAATAATTTCTTCAAAGATATACACCCAAAATGAAATAAAAGAACCTTATCAGAGCCTTGGCATTCTCCGTGACTCCTGCAGCGTGACCTGTCACCACTTCCTAGACGTACTCGACGTTGGCTACGACTACGACTCCGTGCTGCACCAAAATTTCTGCATGAATCTCCTGGAGACTGCTGCGAAAAACTCTCCAAGCCAAATTTCGTCCAAATGTCAGCAGGACCCACATATAACCAAATACCTGAGTAACAGACTTCCTATTACTCCTCCAAATACTAGGCCCCCTTACATAACCAAAATTACTGCACCAACCAGCTTGACCCATACATTAGCTACTCTGCTTAATAGCCTAACCCATATACAGATTCAGCAAATTTAGTTTAAGGTACGTAAAATTGTTTCTGCGCAGATAAACCACGCTTTGTCGTAGAACAATGCAGGACCATCGCTTGACCACGTCGAGTTGAGAACAGCGCACACATTCTGCTTTTAATAGCGTAGCTGTTTAGACGTGTGGGAATAAAGTAAGTTAATCTCAATTTCGTTATTAAAATGCCGTGTGTTTATACAACTGCAGAAAAAGTGCAAATTGTGAAGTGGTATTTCGGGGGCCATTCCACTGAAGACAGAATAAATTTATTTACTGTGGCATATCAAGACAGACCAATTCCCTCAGCTAGCATCATTTCATACATTATTAAAAAAAAATGAGAATTTCGGGTGTGTCGTGAATTATTGTAAAACATGTTGTCAACCCGAACTCCGTCATCAACAAATGAGCGAAGAACGTGCACTTGTTGAAACTAGTGAACCTTGTTCTAGCAGGCAAATTGCTGATGAAGTTGACATGAAGGAAAGAACTGTAAGAAATATTTTGAAAAGAAATGGGTACAGTTGTTTTAAAGTTCAAACAACGCAAGAAATATTTCCCGAGGAAAATTTCAAACGGATGGAATTTTGTGAAATCATGATAAATAAAGTGAATGAGAATGAAAAGTTCTTAAAGAATATATTGTTTACAGATGAATCATCCTTTTCATTACATAGGAAACACAATCCATCCGTAGTACGATATTGGTCTCGGAAAAATAAACATTTGAGTGTTGCTGTGCGAACTCAGTATCCTCAAAAGTTGAACGTTTGGACGAGAATTTTAGACAATCATATTATAGGCCCACTGCCAATTGATGGCAATTTAAATGGAAATAAATATTTAGAGCTTTTACAAAACCAACTAATGACGACATTTGGTTTCAACAAGACGGCTGCCCAAGTCACAATACCTTAACTGTTATTAATTTTCTGGAAAGAACATTTACCAATCGTTTAATAGCTACGAGGGGAATGATAAAATGGCCCCCCAGGTCACCTGACCTAGCACCCCATGATTTCTTTCTGTGGGGCTTTTTTAAAGGAAACCGCGTACAAGCATGCGTTTGAACGAGCCAATAATTTAGTTGAATTACGGGAAAAACTTATCCAACTTTGTGCAAGCATTACTCCAAATCAACGCAATGATATGAGAGGTTCATTGTATAATCGGTTTGGCTATTGTTTGGCACAAAAAGGTGGTTTGCTTGAATTCTTACTTCATTAAAATATTGTTTGATAATTATCAGTTGATTTTAGTTTCTGGGGGTTATTTCATTTTATTTTAATGTTCTGTTTTTGTAATTTCATAAGAATAATTTATTTTTTGATAATTGTTAGTTGATTTTAGTTTCCTAGTTATTTAATTTAATTTTAATGTTCTATTTTCATTTCGGTTTTAATAAGAATTATTATTTTACTCCCATAGCATTTACGGCCAAAAAAGAAACTGCAGAAATGCTTTCAATAGAAGAAATTATTTGTGAAAAATGTGACAAATAACTTCTTCGCTTTTGACGAAGAGATATTGTCTCGTTTCGTATTAGAAATTATTGCCTACGTCCGCACCCATCCTTAGCTCATGCCGTACTAAATTCAATTCATTGAGTGCCTCTGCTTTCACGATTTATGGAACTAGTGGGGCGTGGTCAATTATATCGTTATTCCTATACCCTAAACTGCATTTTCCGAATCTGTATATGCCTATCCAAACATATGCCTGACCAAACATAGGCCCATCCAAACATACGCCTGCCCCAAACGGCCAGTTCCAAACACTCTCACACAGAAAGTATTATATAACCTCGCGAAACACGTGGCGTCAAAATCACTGCAACCAAAAGTATTTCTTCCTGGAATTTACAGAACGCCTGCGGCAGGGCGGTGAGGGATTTATGAGGCCATCTATACAAATCCACAGCTGTGACAACGATGTAGAACCTGAAAACCTCCACAAAAATCAAGACCGCCGACCGCTTACCTCGTCTCTCTTAAGCGACCACCAGAAATCTGCCAAAATTTTCTCAGTGTTGCTAACTTGCGCACTCTTAGAACATTTTCTCTAGCCAATGATAATGCACAACCAAAGAACTCAATAATCAAAAGACTGAATTTCACAATTAAGTAATATCTCAACTACAAGAATATACCTTAACATCACTAACTTAAATTATACCTAAAGAAAACATGTTTACTTTCTGAATGTTAAGACTTTGCAGACATGTGACACGCTATGCCCTTTAGAGTAAGAGTAGTGGCATACCTCTCTACTCCAATAAGTGAATCAATTTACTGCAAATACGTATGAAGTTATTCATGTAGCTTTTTCAAATGCTACAAGTTGTCTATTTGTTTTGCATATTAGAATGAGCAAAGTAATACTATATATTTAAAAATTGTCTTATCGGCAGAAACTTAATGACGTTTTTGTTAAATTTAAAAATCTCTATGCGTTAAGATAGGAATATCTTATGCATTGGTGGACGCATTGTCCGTCCTTCGCGACGTTGACAGATCAATTCAAAGTCCGGCTCTGCTTATCTATTCCCTAGGTATGCCGTTCTAGTTAGAGGTGATTCACGTAACTATATCATAGAAATCTTAACTAAGGGATACGTGTTTCCGTTTACTTCTTATCTTAATCATGCCAAAACACTTTACATAAGAGTAATATTGTTCCATCTATTAAGTAATACATTATATTTATTATTTTATATAGTGTAGAAAAATAAAGCATGCCCCGGTCTCCACTTATATTAGCTCGGTCGGTTTTGCGTTTTGTATGTGCATTATAAATATGGAGTGAACTATACCAGTATATTTTCTTCGTTATAACTTTTAGCAGACTTGACCTGAAATGAAATATTTTCATTTATTTAATTCTCATGAAACTATAGGGACTGTTTTATATTTTTATAGTTTTAGAGTAAAACTACAAAAAATGAATAGAAAATACTTTAGGATAGACATACGTAGTTTTTTATTCATTATATGCGAGACGGTAAAAATCTTGTTCTGTAGAAAAATTCTTATGGAAAAGCAAGGCTTTTTAGAATCGAAATTTGGAGAAAAATGAGAACGTATCGGGAAGAGCAACGTCCAATTATATACATGGATGAAGCACACATACATTCTTCTCATACAAAGAGAATGGCTTGGAGTGATGAATCTAATGAAGCTTTAAGAAATCCTACATCAAAAGGTAATTCTTTTATTACTAAATGCCGGTGGGGAAGATGGTTTTGTACCGGATTCCTATGTGAGAAGGAAACTAACCAGCAATACCGGTGATACCACAATGAAATGAATTACGAAAATTATGAGAAGTGGTTGACAAATAACTTATTAAAATCAGTACCTACCAGGAGTGTTATTGTTATCGATAGTGCTCCATATTATAAGCAAATAGAAACATACTCTGGCACTAGAAAAGCTGACATGCAGAATTGGTTGAGGGACAAAAATATAACGCTTAACGAAAATGCATAGAAACCCGAATTATATAAAACTATAAAGCTTCATAAACCTAAGTATAAACATATACTTAGGATAATTAATGGTATGGGACATGATGTATTAAGATTACCGCCTTATCACCCCGATCTTAATCTAATTGAATTGGTATGGGCAGCCATGAAAGGGTATGTGTCTTCGAGAGACGTTAAATTTTCAATTAAAAGTGTTATGGAATATTGCGATGAATTTTTTGACCACTTCTCAGTGGACCAATGGAAGTCAAGCTGCGAATAAGCCAAAACATTTGAGGCTGCATATTTGACACGAGAACTTATGCTTGATATAGTTGTCGGTTAGACGATAATAGAATGTGGGTGAAGGTGACTCCTCATCTTAACTCTGAGCAGGAAGAAGAATGTAACGGAGAATTATCAGGTATAGAAAAACTTGATGATACAGAATGGCCTGGCCCAACTACTTCTTAGAAATTATTAACTAGCAAGTTGTTTTCGTCATTTGGACTGCACTGTCAGTAACTCGTTTTATATTATTATGCTTATATTATATACTTTTTGAAGAAAAATATTACTCGTAAACAAAACTTATCTTCACACCTCACTTTTGACCAAGTTGCAAAACCCTTTTTTGCACATTAACCCTTTCGATGATATAAATAAAAGGCTGGCAATAGCACCTTAGCTTTAAAAACACCACGTTTAAGATATATCCCAAATTTTGTTGAAGAGTCTCACCATTGCACCATTTATTCGAGAGCCGTTTTTCAGGGCTTTCCGGAATTTGGACCTAGGGCCGAACCTGACAACAGAAAATGCTGACAGGGGTATTTTTTATTGTTCTCGACGTCTCGAAACACGTACCACATTGCAAGCAAAAAGTCTCAACAAAACAACAAAACATTGATGTGAAAAAAATCTGAATTTACCAGGTCACATGACTACTTCCACCGCCCGGACATAGCAAGCTTTGTTCACTGCCCGTCCCCTGCACATGCTGACAAATGGCAAGCAGAAAGTCCAGACCGGTCATTTTTTGCACCGAACGGAGAGTCTATGAAGTCCAGTTTAATATACGATCTTCGCAGTTACTATAGCAATTGATATTTAATATGTGGAAAAGACCCATATGTGTAACCTAATCAATATAGCGTCAAGTTAAGTACTCTCACAAAATTAATCATAGTTCGGATTGCATTTTTTATTTAAAATGCCTTTTCAGGTGGAATATGTTCGTCGATATGCAAATACAAATCTTGTTAGAAGTTTTATAGAGGAGAAATTTGAATGCGGAACATGTTTTATGAGGAGCAGAAAAATATCCAAGGTGATTATTATTAACTCTTATTAACTTCATTGCATTTGCTTATTCTATTTAATATGTACATGTGATACTCTTGTCTACTTATTCTGAAAGTATAAATTGTTGTGACAACAACGTAGTCACATCCTAAGGCATTGTACAGATTGTTAAAAATTTGATTTCACAGAGAAAACTGAAAAATCCACTACAAAATAGCCAAATTAAATTATAAAAACCTATGCGTTAGGTGTAAAACCTTACTGAGATCTTTGAGCAATAACATCATGAGATTTTGAACAGAATAACAAACCTAAGTTCCAATGAAACACAACCAAAATGATTAATTTATTGTAAACGAAACGTAAAATGCCAAATGACCAAAAATAATAATTAAATGTATCATACCCGAAAATTTTATATAACGGAATATGTACAGGACGTTAAAAAATGGTTTAATATCTATTAAGTTACGTTACCATGAACTATAACATGTAGATATAGGTAAGGACTTGAACTATGGTCAACATAAGTAGCATAGTAGTGGGAAAAATATATGAAAAATTTATTTAAATGTGAAATAAAAACATTATTTGTAGTGAAATTTTCAATAAGTACTCATGAGTGAGCTATAAGCACTAAAAGACTTGAAAAACGCATTTCCAAAATCATGGATACAAAAACACTATTAGCAAGAACGGTTGACTCCACCGCAGAAGTGAACAGTGATACAAACTGTAGAATTTCACATCGTATTGACTTAAAAGTAATGGATATGGTAGATACTTACTATATTTCACTAAACAACATGAAAGTTCTAGAATACTTGGACTATTAGAGGTCTCAAGATCCATTAATTAAAATAAGGGTGCATAACCTTACATATTTCAGACTGTATCTCACAAAAGAGACAATTTATGTTGAGAAAACCCAGACATGGTGTTGAAGGGAACTTTTCCCAATAGTTTTCATAAGTAGTATGTTAAAATTTCATCAAGGTAGATAGGTTGTAAGCCTATCAAGAAAACAGTTTGCGGTACCCTAAGGCAAAAAATGCTTTGGTCATTATTTTGATATAAAATATAGTAGGATAAGTGTTATTAGTTTAGAAATGTTCAGAGAGGATTGCTAATCAATTTACATAATAGTTATATTTGTATAAGATAGTTTTTAGTTGAATATTTGTAAAAATAGATGGTAATAGAAAAATTTTAAATATTGACAAAAACATATAGTATGGCATATCAGAAAACGCAGAATAATCTCTAGTAAATGAATATGAAATCAGTTTTATCATTCTCAATCTACAAAAAGAATTATATAAAAATAAAGTTTTTCAAAATAAAATGACAGAAATCAAGTATCCTGTTTTGTAATATAAATGTCAAATTAGGCTTGTGTGGGTCAATAGAACTCCACAAATTCAAATTTAGTATGTTTTGAACGTCGAGAGCGTGAAGACGCAAAATTGAGAGAAAAAAATAACCTCACTTTTTAAAAATCAAAATAAATAACGAAACCAGCATACTCACATTAATAAATAAACCATATTGAAGATAAATTTTAAAATATTTGATATCCAAGTGGATTAATATACGCTGAACAAGTAATAGTTCCGTTCCTGAAGCAAATCATAATTTAAAATAAAATTCTATAACCAAATATGTCAACAAACTTTGTTTGCAAATAAGAAGAGTAATTTAAAAGGTATTATTTTGTGCAACGCATATTTTGAAGTGTAAATAATCTGGTAAATACTTACCTAGATTTAATAAAAAATCCAGTGATATTTAAAATAAAGTGAATTTCATCGAAACGTCAAGAGCTCCGTAAAAGCAAATTTTCAACGTGAAGCAGTGCAGCCAGCAGTATAAAGGAAATCGACAGTTGGAAGCTGGAGCGTGCGCACGCAAAAGAATAAGGAACACCGATCGATAGAATTTAAGGTAACATCTAAATGACCAATCAGATTAAATCTTAGGTATTTGAAATCAAGCGAATAATTAAAAGAACGCAGATTTAAAGAATTTTTCAAATAAATAAAGGCCAAATTGCAATTTCATTCTAGTTTTAAGTTTTATTATTGTCCAAAATTTATACTCGTTTGTCATATTTCATTTTGTTTACTTTTAAATTGATTAGCACATTAAATTTTGTAAAAACCAGTGGCTGTGTTTTCATTGGAACCTACAGTTTGCTGAGGAAGAGAGAAACGTGAATTTGAGCAATTGAAACCACTCTTGACCCTGAAAGAATTGACATCTCATGCTATTAAATTATACTGTTTCAAAAGGAGATAAAAAATAAAATCGGTTTGGAAACAAACCTGGCGCTCAACAAAACTATAACTTAAATTTAAATTTAAATAAAAATAAATAATTAAAAATATAATAAATAAAAAACAGTATAAAGTGGCACAGCAACGTGGGGCGTTTTGCACGTTTGTTAGTAAAGAGCAAACTAGGTTTCCGGTGAGGCCAAATAAATCTAATAGTCTGTACAATATTTTTGCGAATTGATAGTAATTTTTGCCACGATTTTTACAAGAAACTTTAAAATTTTATTCCAAATTTATGAAATTGAGGTCAGGTAAGACAATGGATCCAGAACAAACTACTTCTGATACAACCACCTCGCAACAAACTGGCGACAGTGCATCCAACGAAAGCACCATGATGCAAAAATTAATGGAAATTATGGTAAACATGAACAATCAAATGAACAAAAACAGCACACAATTGGAAGAAAAAAGAGAAACACAAAATACCAAGCTGGAGGAAAAATTACAGAGCATAAATACGGAAATGAGTTTGAACAAAATACAGATGGAAACCTTAGAAACGAATATTGGTAAGAGAATTGAAGAAAATAATCAAGAACTTAAAAACAAAATGGGAATATTGGAAAATAAATGGGCAACAATTAAAGAAACAAATACCCATGAAATTAATACATCGGTAAGAGAGGAAACAAAATATTTAAGGGATGAAGTTATAAAAGAAGTTGAGAACATTGTGGACACAGGAATGATATAAGTGGGAAATACTATAAAAGAACAGGAAAGGAAGATATTTGAGAAGACGAAGATGATAAACGATGGATTCAAAGAACAGGAAGGGAAGATATTTGAGAACACGAGGATGTTGAAATATGGTTTAAAGGAACAGGAGAACAAGATAAAACAAAATACGAAGATTTTGAGAGAAGGAATCAAGGGACGACACACAGTGACGTATAACTACCCATGTAATAGAACACCATTCTATTTTTATGGAGACAACAGGGTACACCCTAGTACATTTTTAACAAGATTAAGACAGCAGTTAAACCCGATGCATACAGAGGACGAATTAAAAGCTACTATACAGAACATGATAAAAGGTGAGGTGGAATATTGGTTCCAGGTAATAGTTGATAAGTTTAGTTGTATCGATGAATTCTGGTCGGATTATATCCAACAAAAACATAGGCACAATTTATTCAATGGAAAATATAACGAAAAAGCGGTATAAGTAGGGAGAACTACGTTTTGAGGAAGATTTGCAACATAACTCATTTAGAACCTAAATTTACTGAGGGGGAAACTGTAAGATACCTTGCTAGACATTTCACGAGTGACATCCAAATATTATAATCACTCAAAGAATAGCAACAATTGATGAGCTAATTGAATACCTTCGGGAAATTGATGATTATAGACGTTGTCAAAACACAAATAATCAGAGTGGTCAAAATAGTAGCAGATTTGTCAATAATGAGGGGGGAAGCCAATTTAAACGGTATTATAGTGATGCTGGGGAAAGTCAGAGATATAATAGCTATAATAATAATCAATACAGGAACTGAAATAATAGTAGGAACTATGAAAATAGATATTATGACAACCGGTATTATAATAAAGAGGGAAATCGGTATAATAGAAACGAAAATCGAAATGAAAAAGAAAATAATGACAAGGGTAATTTTAATCGGTATAAGGAAAATGAATATAAGAGGGAACAAAGAAACTATAATTCAAATCAGTATTATAACAATTCAGAAAATAGAAATGGGGAAAATAATTATTGAAATGAGAGGAAATATGTAAAATGGGATGATAGGCGAAATTCTTATGGTAAAAATCAAGGTAATAACAGGACGTATGCTCAAGTAGCAAACACAAATATTTTCAGGGAAAGCACGGGAAATGACACGAGTAAGATAAATCTTAATCAAATAGATACGGTTGCTCAAATTAATGAGAGACCTGGGACACAGGATTTTTAGACAAGATGGTTTTAACAATTAGGTCTAGTTACGAACACATGCGAGAATTTATAGGCGATGAGGAAGGAAATCAAAAACAAAATATTAAAATAAGTCAATTACCGATTATTCAATTAAAAATAAATAATATGAAACTAAATTCTTTAGTTGATACGGGTTCTGAGATTAGTTTGTTAAATGAAGAGGTGTATAATAAATATTTAAATAAAATAAACAAATGTATAAGGGTGTCAAAAATAAAACTGGTAAATGCCAATGGAAAAAAATTGGCGGAGTGTAACCGAATATTAAATACAGAATTTGAAATAAAAGATCAATTGTTTAAAGGGGATTTTGTGCTAGTAAATAATATGAATTATGATGTACTATTAGGGGAGGACATACTATCGGATATAAGGGCTAAGATAGATTTGGGGGACAAGTTATTATTGATAGAAGGTCAGGAAGTACCTATCTTCAATTTAAGTTATTTAAAAGGCAAATGTGCTGAGGTAGAATATGATTATAATGGCGAAAAAGCCAAGGTGAAATATGATAATAATGGCGAAAAAACCAAAGTAAATAATACATTAAATGGTGGGAAAACCAAGTGTATAAATGGGGATAATGGGGAACATACAGTGGGAACAATCACATATGTAATGAATACAAATTTTATAAAGCCCGAGGAGTTAATGATTAGTTGTGCTGTTCAAAAAGAAAAAATAATACAAACATTATTACTGAAGTATAATGCTTTAATAAACTTCGAACCGCGAGTAGCAAAAGGTTACATTCACAAATTAGAGGTAGATGAAAATAAAGCATTCAAGTGTAAGACATATCCTATACCGTATAAATATAAAGATAAAGTTCAAGCTGAAATAAATAACATGTTAAATGCAAATATTATAGAATCCGCAAAAACAAATTACATTAACCCGATAGTAGTAGTACGAAAAAAAGATGACACTATTAGATTATGTTTAGATGCACGGTATCTAAACCAAATTACAAAACCGCAATTCGATGCGCCCCAAAATATTGATTCATTATTGTCAAAGGTGGGTAAGAACACCATATTTTCTAAACTAGATTTAAAGAATTCATTCTGGTTAATTCCACTGCATCCTGATTCTTGCAAGTACACTGGTTTCAGTATAGATGGACATATTTTCCAATTCAAAGTCGTTCCGTTCGGACTTCAGTCAGCCTCATCCGCATTAGTAAGGGCAATGCAAAACATCCTTGATAAATTCGATACTTTTTGTGTGCATTATATCGATGATATTTTAATATTCTCTGCAACAGAACAAGAACATGCTAAACATCTTGATACAATTTTAAATGCTTTGAACGAAGCAGGCTTAAAATTAAATTTAGAAAAATGCGAATTTTATAAAACTTATGTAGGATATCTGGGGTATAAAATTAAACAAGAGGGCATTAGCATTGGGGAAGAGCGAATCAAAGAACTTAAAGACTATCCTAGACCTACAAATTTAAAAACTTTAAGAGGTTTATTAGGTATCCTTAATTACTATAAGAAATTTATTCCGAATTTGTCAGAATTAGAATTACCATTAATCGAACTTTTACGCAAAAATAATAAATGGGAATGGAATGAGAGGCGCGAAAACGCGTTTCAAACCATAAAGAAAAAATTTCATGAAAATTTGTTACTCCATAGCCCAGACTTTTCAATTCCGTTTACTTTACGTACTGATGCCTCAGATAACAGTGTGGCAGCTGAGCTCACACAAATACAAGGGGGGATAGAAATACCCATATGTTTTATTTCACGTGTATTGAGACCGTACGAGACACGCTATTCAGTAAGCGAGAAAGAAATGGTTGCCATAACATACGCATTATCTAAGCTATCCTATTTCCTCACAGGAAATCATTTTATTATTGAGACCGATCATTCAGCACTCTGTTACCTTATGAAGAACAGATTTGCGAACAATAGAATCTATAGGTGGTCGCTTCTCATACAAGAATACTCCTTCACCATAAAACATAAACCGGGAAGACTAAATATCACTGCAGACGCACTGACACGCAACCGACAGATAGACACGAACAATGCAAATACTTTCACAGTAGCACTCGATACACTATCATACACAAACAATTTGTATTCATATAATAAAGTCGCACACAGTCAAGAACAACTCCAAGAGCTCAGACACAAGATACAATCAACACCACACGCCTACAAAGGTTTCACTATTAAAGATAACTTTATAATAAAAACTATCCATAATGAGGAAAAATATGTTGTTGAAAGTTTGGCAGCAGAGATAATTTTAGATTTGCATAATAAGTATTGTCATATTGGTATAAGGAAAACCTGGCTCGTCTTTAGAGAAAATTATTATTGTAAGCGAGATTTATCGCTCGCAAAAGAACTACTTATAAAATGTCATAAATGCTGTCTAGGAAAATCAAAAAACTGTAGAAATCAGAATGTACCACAAACTATAATAACAAGTAAACCATTAGAATTAGTCGCGATGGACTTTGTTAGCAACTTAATACCTAGTGAAGATGGATATAAACACATCTTGGTTATTGTTGACGTATTTTCGAAATTTATATCCCACCAAAAGATGTAACACCATAACGGTTAAGAAAAAACTCCATCATTACTGTAAAAACATAGGAAAGCCTAAAGAAATATTGACTGATAATGCAACATATTTCAATAATGATAAACTAAAGGAATTTTTACAAAAAAAGAGACGTTAAACTATTATTCACCACAATACGACATCCACAGGCAAATCCTGCGGAAAGATATATTCAAGAAGTAATACGATTCATGAGACTAACCATTCAACATAATCATCGAGAGTGGTTATTTTCAGTATTTGATATAGAAGATTATATCAATAATGTACCGAATACGGTGACACAAATTGCGCCAGTTTTAGCCATGTTAGGTCAGTTACCTGACAGACCGTGGACAAACACGGAAAACCTAAATTTAGAAAATATTCATAAACAGGTAAAAACACGGATAGACAGAAATGCTAAACGATATCTCAGTAGGGTTGATAAAAACTTTAAAAAGAGGAAAAAAATTGACAAGGGGGACTTAGTAGTCATCAAACGATTAAAAGTGTCTGACTACAAAAACAATATTTGCGCTAAACTTCAAAATCCTTATGAAGGACCATATGTAGTAGAAAAGGTTTTAACTGAAAACACATATGAACTGAAAGATTTAATGAGAAATATAAAAAGGGGAAATTTTCATATTGAATTAATGTATCCATACGAACCTGAACCGAAGGTAGAGTAAACTGGAATAAAAACTTGATAAACAGTTGTCACAAATTTAGAGCTAATAATAAAATTTTTAGAATTTCAAATTTTCTTATAGCTGAGGGGGATTTGTTGTGACAACAAGGTAGTCACATCCCAAGGAATTGTACAGATTGTTAAAAATTTGATTTCACAGAGAAAACTGAAAAATCCACTACAAAATAGCCAAATTATAAAAACCTATGCGTTAGGTGTAAAACATTACTGAGATCTTTGAGCAATAACAGCATGAGATTTTGAACAGAATAACAAACCTAAGTTCCAATGAAACACAACCAAAATGATTAATTTATTGTAAACGAAACGTAAAAGGCCACATGACCAAAAATAATAATTAAATGTATCATACCCGAAAATTTTATATAACGTAATATGTACAGGACGTTAGAAAATGGTTTAATATCTATTAAGTTACGTTACCATGAACTATAACATGTAGATATAGGTAAGGACTTGACCTATGGTCAACATAAGTAACATAGTAGTGAAAAATAACAAAAATTTATTTAAATGTGAAATAAAAACATTACTTGTAGTGAAATTTTCAATAAGTACTCATGAGTGAGCTATAAGCACTAAAAGACTTGAAAAACGCATAGCCAAAATCATGGATACAAAAACATTATTAGCAAGAACGGTAGACTCCACCGCAAAAGTGAAAAGTGATAAAAAACTGTAGAATTTCACATCGTATTGACTTAAAAGTAATGGATATGGTAGATACTTACTATATTTCACTAAAGAACGTGAAAGTTCTAGAATACTTGGACTATTAGAGGTCTCAAGATCCATTAATTAAAATAAGGGTGCATAACCTTACATATTTCAGACTGTATCTCACAAAAGAGAAAATTTATGTTGAGAAAACCCAGACATGGTGTTGAAGGGAACTTTTCCCAATAGTTTTCATAAGTTGCATGTTAAAATTTTGTAAATATTTGTAAAAATAGATGGTAATAGAAAAATTTTAAATATTGACAAAAACATATAGTATGGCATATCAGAAAACGCAGAATAAGCTCTAGTTAATGAATATGAAATCAGTTTTATCATTCTCAATCTACAAAAAGAATTATATAAAAAGTTTTTCAAAATAAAATGACAGAAATCAAGTATCCTGTTTTGTAATATAAATGTCGAATTAGGCTTGTGTGGGCCAATAGAATTCCATAAATTCAAATTTAGCATGGTTTGAACGTCGAGAGCGCGAGGACGCAAAAATTGAGAGAAAAAATAACCTCACTTTTTAAAAATCAAAATAAATAATGAAACCAGCATACTCACATTAATAAATAAATCATAATGAAGATAAGTTTTAAAATATTTGATATCCAAGTGGATTGATATATGCTGGACAAGTAATAGTTCCGTTCTTGAAACAAATCATAATTTAAAATAAAATTCTATAACCAAATACGTCAACAAACTTTGTTTACAAATAAGAAGAGTAATTTAAAAGGTATTATTTTGTGCAACGCATATTTTGAAGTGTAAATAATCTGGTAAATACTTACCTAGATTTAATAAAAAATCCAGTGATATTTAAAATAAAGTGAATTTCATCGAAACGTCAAGAGCTCCGTAAAAACAAATTTTCAACGTGAAGCAGTGCAGCCAGCAGTATAAAGGAAATCTACAGTTGGAAGCTGGAGCGTACGCATGCAAAAGAATAAGGAACACCGATCGATAGAATTCAAGGTAACATCTAAATGACCAATCAGATTAAATCCTAGGTATTTGAAATCAAACGAATAATTAAAAGAACGCAGATTTAAAGAATTTTTCAAATAAATAAAGGCCAAATTGCAATTTTATTCTAGTTTTAAATTTCATTATTGTCCAAAATTTATACTCGTTTGTCATATTTCATTTTGTTTACTTTTAAATTGTTTAACACATTAAATTTTGTAAAAACCAGTGGCTGTGTTTTCATTGGAACCTACAGTTTGCTGAGGAAGAGAGAAACGTGAATTTGAGCAATTGAAACCACTCTTGACCCTGAAAGAATTGACATCTCATGCTATTAAATTATACTGTTTCAAAAGGAGATAAAAAATAAAATCGGTTTGGCAACAAACCTGGCGATCAACAAAACTATAACTAAAATTTAAATAAAAATAAATAATTAAAAATATAATAAATAAAAAACAGTATAAAATATTTATATTATATTTCTTAGCGAACTACATTCCTCGAAACTGTGAATATCGGTATTTTTTTTATGACGAGATGCACCGAAGATTTAGAAAAACATGTAGAATTACATAATTCTCTTTTTGAATATTTGAAAAGTTGGTATCTTTTATTTTATATTTCACTAATTTTTTATGGAAAATCCGTGGCATTAGAAGACATTTTTGTATATACACTTTTTGTGTGAAAATGTATGCTCTTTCTAATAGTATTTTTAATTTTCCGATAGATCGACTTACGTTAAAAAAAATGTAAAAACACAAAAGAAAGTTTTTATTTTTTTAATTTTGCTGGAATTCTTGCAAACTTTATGGGATGTTATTGCTTACCATCCAACGAACTCATTTAAAGAAAAGATAATGCGCCTCCGATTTATTTAGAGGTAAATATCTCTAATGACCCATATTCAATTATTGATCTGATGTACTTTCTGTAAAATATAATTGTTGTATGTGGATCTGCTCACCACCACATACCTCTAATCATTTTCAAAAAATGTATGCCCTTAATGCATTTGTTGGGACATGTTCTATATAAGGCTTCCATGACAGTTTTTTATTTAGGATTATTCCCAGGTATTTAACTTCTTTCTTAACAGGGAAATTTGTATTACTAAGTTCAATATTAGTTATATTGGGAGTGTTATGTCTTGACAAAAACGTAACAACTGATTTCTCTGGGGACAATTGAAAACCATTTTCCTTTAACCACTGTTGTATAGAAAACATTGCAGACCTTAGATAATCAATGCATTGTTGATATTTTCTGGTTTCGATGTAAACACATAAATCATCTGTGTACTGTACAACAGTGATATTATTATTTATGCTGTGGAAATCTGCTGTCTAGATATTAAACAATAAGGGACTCATGACTGATCCCTGAGGCAGGTCTGAACATACATATCATAAAATCTGTTAATTTGTTTCATTATTAAATGCAAGTAAGAATTAATCAGTACGAAAAAGAAATATTTTCTTTTGAAAATTATTATCGTCAAAAATAAAAATATTGATACTTAAATACCTTTTAAAAAAATATTGGGTAGTTCTTCCTAATGGATAATAATTTGTTTAATCACAGGTCGCCTACTCGACCTAATTCAAGCAACTTTACACGATTTGATTGCCATCAGTTTTCAGATTTCAGGTCAAGAATTTGTGTTTGTGAAGAGAGAATAACAATTCATATAATTCTTAACATTTATCGGTTTTAGTATAATTATATTTCTAATTCATGTCCTCAACCTAAATATCATATTTGGAAGGGTTCGTATTGCAATGCCCTGTTTTGTTTGTACACACATCTATTATAAAGTAACAGGTAAATAATTACAGATATGATCAGTGCTCTACTTTTACTATCAAAATCACCATAAATAAAATCGCCAAGATGGTTGCGTGTCGGAGGCATCGGCATTAACACAGTTTACTTAATGGAAAATTGATTCTATTTTTAGAACATTAGGTTTATAAAATCTACAGTTACATATCCCAAATAAAATGCATTATTTATTTAGTTCAGCAGAAAATAACAGATTTTTTTCTATAAATATAATTTAAATCCTAATCTTTTATTGAGCACAATAGGCCAAACGGATAGTTTTACCCTCGATTAAACCCGGAAGTTATCAAACGTCATGAATTTGTAGATACTAATGTCATTAATAACATAATAACAGAGTAGATTCACATCCTTATAAATTTGTTGGTTCCACCGCCATTTTAGCAACATGGAGACAAGAATGGTTATTATTATTTAGATGATTAGAGTTGTTAGTCCAGTTAGTGTATATAATGTATAAGGTTGTATAGTGTTGAGGCATACTAAATTTTAGGACGTGTATGTAAACTGAAATAAATTTGTCTTACTTAGAAGAGTGCTTGCATCGGAGTACAAATTGGCCGAAACGTTCGGATATATTCAAATAGTTCAAAATTAGTGTTGCTAGTTATTTTGTATAATGTTGAGGAGCAGTGTTTTCATTTTAGAACGCGTGGTCTTAGTATAAAGCGCTTGCCTCTGTATACAAATTGGCCGAAACGTTCGGAAATATCCAAGAAGCTTAATCTTTTAGATATTTCTGGACTCCTCCACATTATTTGCACGACCCATTACACGGATCAAAGAGACGGGAAAATTTCTCTGAACACTCATCGTTACCACCACAGTTGCACCTGTAAGACAACATTCACTATTGGACCTACCACCAAGTAGTGATGTAGATACTCGGATTGTCCGGAATCGGATGACAAGAATATTCAAATAAATCATTCGTCGAATTAATTTTCAATAATGTGCTAAAATATGTATCAATAATCAGGATTGTTTTATACAATGTACATATTCCGATTCGATGATTTTCTATTAAAAAATATATGCGAGATTATGGAGAAAACACCGGTGTCAGGGTATTTCCGGAGTAGCTGATACTGAATCTGGAGTCGAATCCAATAGGACTAGCACTAAAAGTACTGAATAAAATTTCCAAAAATATCGAACATACTACTTTAAAAAATGGTCACAAACATTATGAAATGAATTCAATTTCGATATTAGATAATAAAATTTAACCATTAAACAGCGAACTTGAGTTTATTTGCATAATATTAATCCGAGTATATCATTCGGATGAAATTTTAACACTCGGATTCAACCGAGTATTTTGATATTGTAAATACAGGTAATATTCCTCGAATCGTACGTGGATAAAAATTTCAATTTGCCCCCTGAAACGTTTACTGACGAACTGACTGTATCAAAGAACAGCGACATCTAATAAGACACAGAAATAAGTACCGGATTGCAAAATTAATCAGTTATTGCAAAAAAGACGCTAAAAACATCAAATTTTTTGAAATACCTGTATCTCCGTGAAAAGAGATATTTTTTAACAAAATTCGGTAAAAGAGTCCAAGATAAGTCGAATAAAAAGTTTTTTGCAAAAATAGATTCTTGCGAAAAAACGCGTTTTTTCAATGTCCAATAGCTCATACAGGCCATCATATTACTTCCACATCCACGCAGTGGATTGGAAGTATAGTAATCGCAAAAAAAAAATTCAAAAGTTTTTATTCGTTAAATAGGTTTAGAATGCCATGAAACATCGAGATTTTAAATTTGAGCGAAAAAAAATTTTCTGTCTGTCTGTCTGTCGGTCTGTCTGTCTGTCTGTAACTTTTTTTTTGTCCGCACGTTTTCTCCGGAACGGTTTAAGATATTGACCTGAAATTTTGTACACGTATATATTATAACGAGATCTGGAACTGGATTGTTTTTTGAGGAAATCCGGTGAAGGGTTGGGGGTTAAATAGGGGAAAATAAGTAAAGCAAGCTTGTAAGAGTACAGAAACTTGAAATTCGGTGTATGTACTAGAAGTTAAGGCCTCAGATTTTTTTATGATATTTTTCAACCCCCCACCACCCCTACCCCATTAATGGGGTTGATAAAATAAAGTTGAGATATTCATTTGAAATTTCGTACACGTATATATTATAACGTCTGGAATAAATTTATATTTTGAGATGATTCCGTTGAAGGGTTGGGGGTTAATTTGGGGTAAATAGAGGAATATGAGTAAAACAAGTTGGTAAGACTACAGAAACTTGAAATTCGGTGTATGTACTAGAAGCCAAAGCGTCCAGATTTTCTTGTAATATTATTCAACCCAATCACCCCTACTCCAATACGAAAAGGGTTGATAAAATAAAATTGAGATATTCATTGGAATTTTGGTACACGTATGTATTATAACGACGTCTAGAACTAGATTATATTTTGAGATGATTCCGTTGAAGGGTTGGGGGTTAAATACGGGTAAATAGGGGAAAATAAGTAAAGCAAGCTGGTAAGACTACAGAAACTTGAAATTCGGTGTATGTGCTAGAAGCCAAAGCGTCAGATTTTTTTATTATATTTTTTAACCCCCCACCACCCCTACTCCAATATGAAAGGGGTTGATAAAACAAAAATGAGATATTCATTTGAAATTTGGTACACGTATGCATTATAACGACATATGGAACTAGATTATATTTTGAGATGATTCCGTTGAAGGGTTGGGGGTTAAATAGGGGTAAGTAAGCGTAAATAAGTAAAGCAAGCTGGTAAAAGTACAGAAATTTGGGATTTGGTGTATATACTAGAAGCGAAGGTCTCAGGTTTTTTTATTGGTAATTTCCATCCCCCCACCACCTTATTAAAATAGTTGAAAATATTAAATTTAAATTTTCACTCGAAATTTGGTACATTTATGTGTTATATCTATATCTGAAACTAGATTATATTTTGACATGATTGCGTTGAAGGAGTGAGGTAAAGTAGAGGTAAATAGGGAAACATATGTAAAGCAAGCTGGTAAGAGTACTGCAATTTGAAATTCGGTGTATGTCCTAGAAGCCAAGACCTCAGATTTTTTAATAAAATTTTGAACCCTTCCACTACCCTTACTACATTATTAAAGGGGTTGATAAAATAAAATTGAGATATTCACTTGTAATTTGGTAGACGTATGTATTATAACGACATCTGGAACTAGATTATATTTTGGGATGATTCCGTAGAAGGGTTGGGGTTAATAGGAGTAACTAGGGGAAAATAAGTAAATAAAGCTGGTAAGAGTACAGAAATTTGGGATTCGGTGTATGTACTAGAAACCAAGGCCTCAGATTTCTTTCTAATATTTTTAAAACTCTACCACCTCCGTTTCATTATTAATGGGATTGATAACATCAAATTGAGATATTCACTTGAAAGTTAGTACACGTATGTATTGTAGTGACATCTGATTGAGGTGATTCCATTGAGGTGGTAGCTTGTGAATAGTGGAAAATAAGTACGGTAAACTAGAAACTTCATTTTTAACGTATATGGTAGAAACCAACTACTCAAACTTTTCTATGACATCTGCCCCAAATATTATTAAAATTCTATGACCAATAATTTCCACATACTAGAGTGCAAATATAGTCAAGATGTTTCCTTTAAAGTGACTTGGATGAATAATCTGGATGTGGAAGTAGTGATTCCTTAGGCAGCGGTTTTTTTATACTGGACCGGTCCGAAAAGTTTGTTTAACAGTTGCACTAACATGTGCAATTATTGCGCATGTCACGATTCCTAATATGCAAAAAATCGGTCAAAAAGTCGATTTTTTTTACCCCAAATAACCTTGAATATTTTTGAGATTTTAAATTATGTTGGAATGCCATTATTTCCAATCAATAGCTGGCACTTCTCTACAAATTCATTAAAAAAAAATTGTCCTCCGACCTTCTGAAGCCGAGATAATTTTCTTTTTTTTTTAAGTTCATGTGGGACAATTTTTTAAGATAAAGGGTTGAAATTTGCAAGGGTTATTGTCAAATACTCAAATATTCAGCTCGATGCTACGGCGCGCGTTATCTAGCGCTAGCGGTGAAGTGGGGGGAGAGCCAGCTCTCAGTGAAGCCTTGTGTAAAACTGATCTTAGGCATTTAAAATCGATTGCGCTTGAAAATTCTTCATATGTTGACTTCTACTCAACCGATTGCTTTCATTTTACTTTCATATCCACGTAGTGGATTGGAAGTACAGTAATCGCAAAAAAATTCAAATTTGTTGTTTCTTGAAATAGGTTTAGAATGTCATAAAACGTCGAGATTAAAAAATTTGAGCGAAAAAAAATTTTGTGTCTGTAACTTTTTTTGTCCGCACATTTTCTCCGAAACGGTTTAAGATATTAACTTCCAATTTTGTACACGTATATATTATAACGAGATCTGGAACTGGATTGTTTTTTTTTTGAAGATATCCGATGAAGAGTTGGGGGGTAAATAGGGGTAAATAAGGGGTAATATGTAAAGCAAGCTGGTAAGAGCACAGAAACTTGAAATTTGATGTATCTACTACAGGCCAAGGCCTCAAAATTTTTTATAATATTTTTCATCCCCCCACCCCCTCCAATGCATTATTAAAGGGGTTGATAAAATAATATTGAAATATTCACTTGAAATTTGGTACAGGTATATATAATAATGACATCAGGACCTAGATTATATTTTGGGATTATTCTGATGAAGGGTTGGGGGCTAAATAGGGGTAAAGAGGGAAAAGTAAGTAAAGCAAGCTGGTAAGAGTACAGAAACTTGAAATTCGGTATATGTAATAGAAACCAAGGCTTCAGATTTTTAATAATATTTTTCAACCCCCCACCACCGCTACCCCATTATTGAAAGGGTTGGTAAAATAAAATTGAGATATTCACTTGAAATTTGGTACCCGTATGTATAACGACATCTGGAACTAGATTATATTTTGAGATATTTCCGTTGAAGAGTTGGGGGTCAAATAGGGGTAAATAGGGTCAAATAAGTAAAGCAAGCTGGTAAGAGTACAGAAACTTAAAATTCGGTGTATGTACTAGCAGTCAGGATATTAAATTATTTATAATATCTTTCAACCTCCTACGACCCCTTCGCCATTATTAAAGGGGTTGACAAAGTAAAATTGAGATATTCACTTGAAATTTGGTACACGTATGTATTATAACGACATCTGGAACTAGATTATATTTTGAGATGATTCCGTTGAAGGGTTGGGGGTTAAATAGGGGTAAATAGGCAAAAATAAGTAATGCAAGCTGGTAAGAGTACAGAAACTTGAAATTCGGTGTATTTACTAGAAGCCGAGGCTTCAGATTTTTTAATACTATTTTTCAACCCCCCATCACCTCTAGTCCATTATTGAAGGGGTTGGTAAAATGAAATTGAGATATTCACTTAAAATTTGGTACACGTATGTATTATAACGACATCTGGAACTATATTATATTTTGAGATGATTCCGTTGAAGAGTTGGGGGTTATATAGGGGTAAATAGGGGAAAATAAGTAAAGCAAGTTGGTAGGAGTACAGTAACTTGAAATTCGGTGCATGTACTAGAAGCCAAAGCCTCAGATTTTTTAATAATATTTTTCAACCGCCGACCACCCCTACTCCATTATTAAAGGGGTTGATAAAATAAAATTGAGATAATCATTTGAAATTTGATACACGTATGTATTATAACGACATCTGGAACTAGATTATATTTTGAGATGATTTATTTGAAGGGTTGGGGGTTAAATAGGGGTAAATGAGGCAAAATAAGTAAAGCAAGCTGGTAAGAGCACAGAAACTTGAAATTCGGTGTATGTACTAGAAGCCAAGTTTTCAAATTATTTATAATACTTTTCAACCCCCACGACCCCTACGCCATTATTAAAGGGGTTCATAAAGTAAAATTGAGATATTCACTTGAAATTTGGTACACGTATATATTATAACGACATCTGGAACTAGATTATATTTTGAGATGATTTAGTTGAAGAGTTGGGGGTTAAATAGGGGTAAATGAGGCAAAATAAGTAAAGCAAGCTGGTAAGAGCACAGAAACTTGAAATTCGGTGTATGTACTAGAAGCCAAGTTATCAAATTATTTATAATACTTTTCAACCCCCACGACCCCTACGCCATTATTAAAGGGGTTCATAAAGTAAAATTGAGATATTCACTTGAAATTTGGTACAAGTATGTATTATAACGACATCTGGAACTAGATTATATTTTGAGATGATTCCGTTGAAGGGTTCGGGGTTAAATAGGGGTAAATCGGGCAAAATAAGTACAGCAAGCTGGTAAGACTACCGAAATTTGGGACTTGGTGTATATACTAGAAACCAAGGCCTCAGATTTCTTTATAATAATTTCCCAACCCCGCCATCTCCGCTCCATTATTAATGGAATTGATAACATAGAATTGAGATATTCACTTGAAAGTTAGGACAATTATTATGTATTGTAATGACATCAGATTGAGATGATTCCATTGAAGGGGTGGGAAGTGGCAGGTTGTGAATAGGGGAAAATAAGTAGAAACGTCATTTTTATCGTATATAGTGGAAACCAACGCCTCAAACTTTTCTATAATATCTGGCCCAAATATTATTAAAATTCTATCACCAATAATTTCCACGCACTAGAGTGCAGGTCTAGTCAAGATGTTTCCTTTAAAGTGACTTGTATAGAAAATCTGTATGTGGAAGTAGTAATTCCTTAGGCAGTGGTTTTTTTTCTTATTGGACTAGCTGGACGAGATAGGAATTAATGACGATGGTAAGATTAATAAATACAAAAAATATATACCAAGTAAATATTAATATTTTATTATTTCACATTTATGTATTCAAACTGTTTTTGTAGAATACGTCGCATTACATAATATTAATTTTTTTTGCTTCGTTCTGATCACTCATATGTCAATCTTAATAATGAAGAAGTGCCCGTTAGCCCCTTACTTATATTTCAAATAATCAGTTTAAATATAGAATCAAAGGACAACATGAAAAAGTATTTGAAATATGAACTTGCCCCGGTTCCTATTTCAAAATTTGACGAGTCAGGAATGAGAAAAAGGAAAAAAATCAGCACTTTATGACAGTTTCTGTAACATAAAAAATCCTTTAAACAATGAAATTCCCCGTCGTTATCGATGGTGGTTCTCTTCTCCACAGACTTGTTTGGACGTGTCACAAAACAATGCAAGACGTTTTAGTATTATATATTAAGTCCTCGCAACAACATTTTCCTGAAACATCGGTATTCGTTTTTGACAGTTACTCGGATGACTCAAGTACCATTATCATTACCATTAAAATATTTCTTTATTTTATTTAAATATGGTCACATTTCAAAAAGGTATTTCATTATCTAAATATATATATATACATTTGTTTAACCGTTTATACAGACCAATTTTGGATATTTCACTTACGTACACAGACCAAAAGTGACGAAGTCAGACCAGTTTCTTGGCTTGAAATCGTTTGACCATATTTTTCATAAATAGGTGACTGGAGGGTGCAGAGGACGAAATTTGAAGTGGGTCTGGTTAGACAGTAAAATATATAATTATATATGAATTTAGTTCAGGATTTCTAAGCTTTGGCGCTCGCGTCTCATTTCTGTATATTGTATAATCGTTCATATGACCATTATGTTTTACTGATCTTCCCAGACCATAGATGTGGCAACCTCCAAATATTATGTTTGTAAATAGATATTTAAAACTTAGAAGTGAAATCAAATGCGGTGTAGAATCTTAGAGTTTATTTATAAATTTTTATTTTTTTGAAAGTAGGTATTAACAAAAATAATATATAGCATACATGTAAAGCTTCTCACTAGTTTTCACTAAAATAAAAAAGAGGTTCCTGTATTTATTATGAATCTTAAAAGTAAATCTAATACAGATGTATATCGTTTGACTGTGAAAACCATAAAAGCTATAAAAAATCTAATAATATATCCCCTTACAAAATTGATAAATAAATGTCTCTTGGAGGGCACATTCCCAAACATATTAAAAGTGGCAATAGTTACACCCATTTTTAAGAATGGCGATATGGATGGCCTTACCAATAACTATCGGCCAATATCAATTCTTCCGGTATTCTCAAAAATATTGAAAAAATGCTTGTACACTCGATTAATTACATATTTTTAATCAAATAATCTCTTTCTTGAATGTCCACATGGCTACCGAAAGAACCGCAACACTACTAGCGCAATATTGGCCTTAATATTGTCCTCGACGCATATGAAAATCATGAATTCAATGATGCAATTTTCTTAGACCTTGGTAAGGGTTTTGACTGTGTTTCACATGACATTTTAATTGAAAAATGACAAAAATATAAAATTTACGTTAATAGTATAAAAATATTGGAATCTTATTTATATTATAGTAGTCAGAGCGTTAAATTTAACAACATAACATCAATTAAAGAAATATTAAAGACCGGTGCACCTCAGGACTCCATATTAGGACCCTTACTGTTTTTGATTTACATTAATGATGTCCTTGGCAAAAAAATGTCTCACGTATATTCTGTACGCAGATGACACTACAATCTCCATTAAATCAGATAATTTAAATAATGTTGAAGTGAATAAAGCGAAATTCAGTCAAAAGTTGAACAATGGTTTGCATCTAATAATCTAATTTGTAATAAAACAATATCACAAGATATGATGTTCACGTTATGCAATTTCGACATTTCTACTGATGTAATATCTACTGTACAAATTTTAGGTGTTTATTTGGATCTACATTTGAGGTGGAATATACACATTGACAACATTTGTCGAAAATTGAGTAGTAGAGTTTTCGTTATTCGTAACCTTTCGGGTACCGTGTCTACAGATACGTTGAGATCAGCTTATTTTGCATCGTCATTCAATAATGTGTTATGCTATAATAGTGTGGGGAGATGCTGCAGATTTTAATCAAGTGTTTGCTATACAGAGAAAATTAATTAGAATTATAGCATGCTTAGGATATACTGAAGATTGCAAACATGCTTTTATTAAATTTGGTATAGTAACATTACCTTCTCTGTAACACGGTTATAATACCAGAACTAAAAATAATATCATTACTCCATATTATAGATTAAAGAAGTCACAGAATGGACCAAATTATTTAGCAATTCAAATCTTTAATAAACTACCATCCAACATAAAAAACATTGATAACCTAAAAAAAATTCGAATGATAATTAAAAATTTCTCAAGGCATTCTATCACTACATGTTTTTTTTACTACGATTTTTTAGATATTGAATGTATTTAGTATCAGTATTCGTTTGTAAAAATCTGTTATAGGTATACTGTGTTTTTACGTTCGTTTACATATGTTTAACTTTTTGTTCATATTTTTTTATAATTTGTACAATGTAAGTTTACCTGACCTGTTGACTTGCGTAAGTACTCCTATACATCAACACTAATAATTTATTATTATTATTTTTTTTTTTCACTTTGTTCTCAGCTTTGAAACTGGGTAGTATTCGCCTATCCTTTTTGTAGTGTCGAGGACAAGGCTATATAGAGCGGCATGGGGAGATAATTCAATCAGTCCCATGCAGCCCAGTTGTTAAGAAATTTTCTAACGATGTGGCAAGTTTGGAGAATGGCAGCCTTTTGTATTTCCATGTACAGAGATCTTCTTAGGCCTATTTTTTCGAGGTTATTCGTAAGATGCTTTGTCATCACTCCAGTGGCGGATATAACGATGGGGACTATTATTATTATTATTATTATTTTATTTTTTTTTTTTTTTTTTTTTTTCGGTTTCACCGTTGCCGGACAGGGCTGCCGTGCTTTCCGACCAATACCACACGGTAGCCGCGCCGGCGATAATAACAGCCACTCCCCACGACCTGTGGGGTTAGTGACTGTATGTTCCAGATTCATGTGCCCTAAGTAGGCGAAGGGACCCCAAGATGACCGCTTTCTGCATTTGGCCTGCTAGCCATTCGGCTGATTTCCGACAGGCTGGTATGGTCTTCAGTTCCGAGAGCAGCGTAGGCTTCATACCTCCGAGTACACCGATTATTAGAACGACCATCTTGACCGAGTAGCCTGGGTACAGCACTTGGAGCTCGTACCGGAGATCACGATATTTGGTCCGTTTTTCCTCCTCTTTCAAAGCGATGTTTGGCTCAGCAGGTGCTGAGAACTCGATCACAAACATCACCTTGTTTTGATGGTCGAGGAGGACTATATCAGGCTTGTTGGCTTGAATTAGCCTGATTGTCGGAAACGAGAAGTTCCAGTAAATTCGGCACCTCTCGTTCTCGACAACGGACTCGATATCTCCGGGGACGTAAGGCAGCACTGGTGTCTGGTCTACTCCGTACGAGTGCCGTAGATGGTAATACAGCACCCGTAACGCCGCGTTATGGCGATGGATGTAGGCCGAAATTGCATATACCGGGCATGCAGATAGTAAATGCATGAGCGATTCCGGCGCCTGACGACAGGTCCTGCAGTTAATATCAGGAACCTCTACACCCATTACGCGGCTTCGGTAAACCAAAGTGTTGATTACACCATCTTGGCAGGCCACAATGAATCCCTCGGTCTCCGACTTTAGCCCAGCTGACCTTAAAAAGGCGAATGTCAGCTTAGTCGATAAACCCAGTGTTTCTAGGTTCTTATAGAACACGCCGTGCATGGGTTTATCGACATGCTGCCTAAACAGATATTCCTGTTCGGCAGCTTTTATTTGGGCCTTCAGGCGAGGTGGCTGCAGTTCAGTGACTGACTCTGGGTCAGCACCGCGCCGGCCTCCTCGTCTGTTGTCGAATACGAGACCAAGTTCATCTGCGGCTCGTTTTGCCGCCTTAAACAGTCCTGCACCTACTCCTGCATTTTCGTGATCTCTCACTAATTGCAGAAGCGGGTCTGAGCTCCTTACGATGTTGCATGCCATACTTAGTGCTACTCTGCCATGCAGACACTCCAGACCCAAAAGTCCTCGGCCCCCCCGTTGACGTGAGAGGTACACACGAGGAACGGACGATCTAGGATGAATACTCCTATTGATATTCCACATCTTGCGGGTACTTCTATCTAATTGGCGCAGCTCATCTACAGTCCATTTAACTACCCCAAAGGAGTAGAGCAGGACAGGAACGGCAAGCATATTAGTCGCAGACACCTTGTTCTTCCCCGAAAGTTCTGATGACCAAATCTTTCGGAGTAGGCGTCTGTACTTGCCGCGGAGAGATTCTTTAACTTGCTGCACATCCTGGATGTGATGTTGTTGCACACCCAGGTATGTGTAGGTCTCTCCGGCATCCAGATGTCTTAGGATGCTTCCGTCTGCGAGTTGCGCGTCTTCAGCAAAGTCCCCGCATCGTCCTCTCTTGAGATGGACGACCGCACACTTGTCCAACCCGAACTCCATGCCAATGGCACGCGTGTACTCCTCGACCACCCTTAGAGCATTCTGAAGTTCATGCTCTCCGGAGGCATACAGTTTGAGGTCATCCATATAGAATAGATGAGTGACCTTATGCCTCCGGTTGCTGGGTGGTCCACAATGATACCCGCGAGTTTGGCGGAGTTCAACAAATAACGGCAGCAGTGAGATGCAAAAGAGGAGGGGGCTCAGAGAGTCTCCCTGGAAAACTCCTCTTCTGAATACCACCTGCTCTGTTGTAACCCGCTGTGCACCAGATGTTATGGTGAAGCGAGTCCTCCAGAGCGGCAGTAGTTGTTCTATGCATCTCACTAGTGGCTCTGCTACTGCAAGACATTTGAGCAAATGCACCAGTAGTTGGTGCGATGTAGTGTCAAATGCCTTACGATAGTCAATCCAGGCCATAGATAGGTTCCGCTTGTACTGCACAGAATCCTGCGTAATACAGCGGTCTATCAGCAGGCTGTCTTTGCAGCCTGCCATGCCCTTCTTGGCGCCACGCTGCTCGAAAATCTGCTGGAAGACCGGATCAACCTGCCTTAATGTCCTAGCATACAAGATACGTGTGAATATCTTGTAGCAGGAGTTCAGACAGGTGATTGGCCTATAATTCCTTGGGTCGGACAAATCTCCCTTATTATTATTATTATTATTATTATTATTATTATTATTATTATTATTATTAGTATTATTATTATTATTATTTCTAAGGGGTCTAGAGAGATTTAATTTGAAAATGAGGTATTACCTAAAATAGCCAACTGAAATATTATCAGTTTAGTATACAGTATGTCTCATTTTTCGTGACCCCCCATATCACAGCTCCTTTACCCACACAGCACGACATCCCTAGGATATCCTCATTTGGTCCCGTATATCCCAATCGAGGACAACATTCCTCAGGATATCCTTAGGATATCCCAATAAAATATATACAACATGAGAATATCACAGATGGGGATATCCTAGACAAATCCTGGCAGGATGTCCTAGTAATATCCTGCAAAGATATTAAAAGCCTAACAAAATATTCCTTGTGGGAATATCCTGGGCAAGTCCTGGAGTCGTCCTGTTATAGGTATTATTATTTAGGAGATTTCAACAACAAAAATAATGAAAAGTATATATATTATTTTAAGGCTATTTGTTTATACTGTCTTTTATTGGTTTGTAAAATTTGCTTCAAAAACTTATTTGTTTGTTCTATTTGATAATCCCCTCCAGTACAAATAATTCATTAAAAATGTATATCTTATTTAAATAGTAGTTATTTATAATTTGGTTTTAATACATTTACTGTGTTTTGAATTGGCCGCCATTTTCTGGCAAGTCAAAAGTTCTAAGAAATCCGCCGGGCGTCGAATGGCGTCGATGTCTTTTCCTCGTTCATTTTAAAGTTCTTTCGACAATTAAGATTACGTTAAATATTTCATAAATATAATGCTGCTGTGTTATATCTTTGTATTTATTATATTATCTAAAAGGGGAAAATGTGATTGGTTATTGTCCGCAGATGTTATTGTTAGATTACGTATCTAACAATAACATCTGCGGACAATCCTTTATATTTTTCTGAATAATTTTTTTTTAAATTCATTACAAACTTTTCAGCACGCTATGATTTTTTAAAGTTGTATATATCATCCCTTAGAACTTCTAACCGCCCTAAACTCTGTTGATTTTTAATAATACCAAAAAACGGCAAGAGATCATTTTTGTGTAATATTTCATGCTTTTACAATTTTTATTTGAAACTTTTTTACTATCTTTTACACATTTTGAGTAATTTTGAAAAAACACTTTGTTATATTCTTTTTCACCCCTTCTCGGGGTTGAAAAAAAAAATTTCTTTCATTAATCGTGTTCAAATACTTCAAAGTAACATATCAAAATTTTGATATGTCGACCTATTTCATTAGACTATATATAACCTCTACTAGTTTGGTAGATTTACTTTTAAAGCGATATAAGCCAATTGATAGATACAAATATGTATATGGAGTTGTACATATATGTATCACATTTTTATTAGTCATTTTACCTTTGCCATTATATAAACTTGTATTCCTTTGTCTTCGCTTATTGGCGCAGTTTAAAAGTAATGATCTTATAAAATAATATGTATTTTTTGCTGTCATTCAATAAACCCTAAAAGAACTATAGATGTCCTATATAAAGTCCTATCAATGTCCTCAGGTTGTTCATAGTAAAACCCAGGCATAACCCATATAAGAGCTGATGATGTCCTGTACACACCGGTACTGATGTCCTGAGGACGTCATCAGCAAAGCCCGAACGGTCCCATTTGGATATCCTACACGGACATCCTAAGGTGATAATGGGATTTTCCCAGGATATCCCATATGTCCTGAAAAGTTGTCCCCAGTATGTTCTGAGGATGTCCTTGTGCTGTATGGGTATTAGCAATGTGATTTTTTTTAAATTTGGGTGGAAGATACTTACCCATCAGGAGATTGTGTAACAGTAAAATATTTAAAAAATCACCAGCGGCGTCCGTCGTTATGAAGAAAAATGTACCTAATATTTCAAAGAAAGATGGCAATGTTTTAACTGTAAAACAATCTCAAAACCTTATTTGTTGTTATTAAAAAATTATTTACATTAACGAACTTCAATAAAAAAATAAAATGTTCTTCTTTAAAGTATCAATTATTAGGCGTAACTTTATCTTCGGACGTAATTAAGCAGAAGAGAGTCGTTCCATTTAGAATTAATCATGTCATATGTTGAACACACTGTGATTTAATTATCTATGTAAATTTTATTATATATTGAAATCGTTCATGAATGAAATTTGTCTAAAATTGATTTTTTTAAATTTCCAAGTTAATGATTCTTTGACTTTGACTATTAAGTAAACTGACTGACGTCACGTGATTAATTCTAAATGGAAAATCTGTTTTCCTCCAGCTTAATTAACTCCTAAGTCCGAAAATAAAGTCATGACTGTAATAGTTGGTACCCTAAAAACAGAAGTTTTATTTTTCTATTACGTGATCACCAAGTACACTATCTTATTGAAATACGGTTATAGTGAGTTCTCGATAACAATGAATAAAATTATGAGGTTGCTTTACAGATAAAATTTTGCCTAATATCTTTTTTTGGAAAATTAGTTATATTTTTCTTCATAAGGACGGACGCCACTGGTGAATTTTTAAATATATTACCGTGACACAATCTCCTGATGGGTAAGCACCTTCCACCCAAATTTTAAAAAAATCGCATTATTAATAAGAATGCTGTGATATGGCAGTCATGAATAGTGAGATATACTGTATAGCACAGAAAGAACTTTTATTTTTTTTATTTTTGTAGGAACTTATTTACTTTAGTTAATGAAGACTTTGTTTAAAAATAAATTTGCATTATTAAAACAAAAGTAAAAGAACAAACAATATTTCACTTATTGCGACCCATACGGCACAAGGACATCCTCAGAACATACTGGGGACAACTTTTCAGGACATATGGGATATCCTGGGAAGATCCCATTATCACCTTAGGATGTCCATAGGATATCCAAATGAGACAGTTCGGGCTTTGCTGATGACGTCCTCAGGACATCAATACGGGTGTGTACAGGACATCATCAGCTCTTATATGGGTTATGCCTGGGCTTTACTATGAACAACCTGAGGACATTGATTGCACTTTATATAGGACATCCCCAGTTCCTTTAGGGTTTATTGGATATTTCTAAAGACAACAAAAAATAACTTATTTTTATAAGATCATTACTTTTAAACTGAGCCAATAAGCTAAGACAAAGGAATACAAGTTTATATAATGGCAGAGGTAAAATGACTAATAAAAATGTGATACATAGGTATATGTTCAACTCCATACACGTATTTGTATCTATCAATTGGCTCATATCGTTTTAAAAGTAAATCTACCAAACTAATAGAGGTTATATTATATAGTCCAATGAAATAGGTCGACAAATTAAAATTTTAAAGTAAATACTTGAATTTTTGATATGTTACTTTGAAGTATTTGAACACGATTAATGAAAGAATTTTTTTAAACTCTGAGAAGGGGTGAAAAAAAATATAACGAAGCGTTTTTTCAAAATTACTCAAAATGTGTAAAAGATAGTAAAAAAGTTTCAAATAAAAATTGTAAAAGCATGAAATATTACATAAAAATGATCTCTTGCCCTTTTTTGGTATTATTAAAATCAACTGAGTTTAGTGTGGTTAGAAGTTACAAGGGATGATATGTACAACTTTAAAAAATCATAACGTGCTGAAAAGTTATAATGAATAAAAACAATCTATTCAGTCAGGAAAATATAAAGGTACGTATTTGACAACAACATCTATGGACAATAACCAATAACATTTTCCCATTTTAGATATTATAATAAATACAAAGATATAACATAGCAGCATTATATTTATGAAAAAATTAACGTAATCTTATTTGTCGAAAGAACTTTAAAATGAACGTGGAAAAGACATCGACGCTAGGCGGATTTCTTAGAACTCTCGACTTGTCACAAAAAGGCGGCTAATTCAAAACACAGTAAATGTATTAAAACCAAATTATAAATAACTGCTATTTAAATAAGATATACATTTTTAATATATTTTTAACGAATTATTTGCACTGGAGGGGACTATCAAGCAGAACAAACAAATAAGTTTTTAGAAGCTAATTTTACAAACAAATAAGAGACACTATAAATAAATAGCCTCAAAATAATATATATATATATATACTTTTCATTATTTTTGTTGTTAAAATCTCCTAATAAATAATACCTATACGACTCTAGGGCTTGCTCAGGATATTCTCACAGTGGATATTTTCTTAGGCTTTTAATATCTCTGCAGGATATTACTAGGACATCCTGCCAGGATTTGTCTAGGATATCCCCATTTGGGATATTCTCAGGTTATATATACTTTATTGGGATATCCTAAGGATATCCTGAGGAATGTTGTCCTCGATTGGGATATACGGGACCAAATAAGGATATCCTAGGGATGTCATGTGCGGTGTGGGGATAGTTGTTGAACACTAAAGTTTCAATCCGAACCCAATCGCTTTCTTTAAAAAGATCCGAATATTTTTGTATGAAGTTTAAACATTTATTTTTCTTTGATGCAAGGCTGTTTTCAATATTATTTAAAAAAAATGTAGTTGCAAGTTTCTTCTGCTTTCGTAACCACCTCATACGACCTGTCTTCTTAGCCGAGTTCCCTTTGTCCTATGAACCATTAGATACATTTTTTATTTTTTTTACTAAAACCAGCTTCTGCAGTATTGGCAGAAGAATCCGCAGGTCTAGCTATTATAAATTATAAAATCAGTCTGGTCGTTGAGTTTTTGACTTCTCTACAGATTCTTCACAATTTTTCACTCTTGTAAAATTTTCGAGTATTATTCGAGATATAGCTGTTCGAGTTCTTCTAAAAAGGGGTGGAGGGGTAACAAAAAGTAAATATAAATAGTCCAAAAAAATTATGATGAATGTATAATTAAAATAGAAGACTTTTTTTTCCTTTATGACTTTTTCCAAAAGTGTACTTTGTCCAGTTTTTCCGGAAAAGCACGCATAAAAGACCCTCATCGGAAAATGGAAAATCTCGTAAACTATGAAATTTAAAAATTTGGAAAAATTCAGACGTATCGGTTAATATATTCTTTAAAATGGGTGTTACTTGTAATTTTTTAGTAACGTGCATATTTTCCGAGTTTTCAACAGTTTTTCACATTCAAAAACGTGTTTTTGATCGTTCCTCTAACTACACTATTTTTTTACTCCTAGTTAGCATTCATTCCTTTGTTTTTTCTAGTAGATTCAATATTTTTTTACCTCGAGTTGACATGTTCTCAATGCTACACATACGAACTACTTTTGAAAAATGGTAAATATTCGTTGTTGCTTTATTGGCTGAACGAGGGTACTGTCTGCTTGTAGCAGTACGAAAATACTTTCCATAATTAATAAATTCGGCAACATCGTAAGGAATGTGTACGTTAGTAAAATAACAAAAATATATACACCTGGCACAAATAGGCGGTTCTTTATAAGTGGCTCGATAACAACAGTGAAATATATAAAAATATATTTTTTCATATTCTTCTACCCCTCTAGTACTATTGCAGTTTATTTTGTTAATATAAACAATAAATGGCTATATATACACTGGAAAAATAAAGATATCACGATGGTCTGTGGTGGCCTGTAAGATATAGGTGGCTTGGTAACGTCGGTTGAACGTGTATATATATATATATATATATATATATATATATATATATATATATATATATATATATATATATATATATATACATTTGTTTAACCGTTTATACAGACCAATTTTGGATATTTCACTTACGTACACAGACCAAAAGTGACGAAGTCAGACCAGTTTCTTGGCTTGAAATCGTTTGACCATATTTTTCATAAATAGGTGACTGGAGGGTGCAGAGGACGAAATTTGAAGTGGGTCTGGTTAGACAGTAAAATATATAATTATATATGAATTTAGTTCAGGATTTCTAAGCTTTGGCGCTCGCGTCTCATTTCTGTATATTGTATAATCGTTCATATGACCATTATGTTTTACTGATCTTCCCAGACCATAGATGTGGCAACCTCCAAATATTATGTTTGTAAATAGATATTTAAAACTTAGAAGTGAAATCAAATGCGGTGTAGAATCTTAGAGTTTATTTATAAATTTTTATTTTTTTGAAAGTAGGTATTAACAAAAATAATATATAGCATACATGTAAAGCTTCTCACTAGTTTTCACTAAAATAAAAAAGAGGTTCCTGTATTTATTATGAATCTTAAAAGTAAATCTAATACAGATGTATATCGTTTGACTGTGAAAACCATAAAAGCTATAAAAAATCTAATAATATATCCCCTTACAAAATTGATAAATAAATGTCTCTTGGAGGGCACATTCCCAAACATATTAAAAGTGGCAATAGTTACACCCATTTTGAAGAATGGCGATATGGATGGCCTTACCAATGACTATCGGCCAATATCAATTCTTCCGGTATTCTCAAAAATATTGAAAAAATGCTTGTACACTCGATTAATTACATATTTTTAATCAAATAATCTCTTTCTTGAATGTCCACATGGCTACCGAAAGAACCGCAACACTACTAGCGCAATATTGGCCTTAATAATGTCCTCGACGCATATGAAAATCATGAATTCAATGATGCAATTTTCTTAGACCTTGGTAAGGGTTTTGACTGTGTTTCACATGACATTTTAATTGAAAAATGACAAAAATATAAAATTTACGTTAATAGTATAAAAATATTGGAATCTTATTTATATTATAGTAGTCAGAGCGTTAAATTTAACAACATAACATCAAGTAAAGAAATATTAAAGACCGGTGCACCTCAGGACTCCATATTAGGACCCTTACTGTTTTTGGTTTACATTAATGATGTCCTTGGCAAAAAAATGTCTCACGTATATTCTGTACGCAGATGACACTACAATCTCCATTAAATCAGATAATTTAAATAATGTTGAAGTGAATAAAGCGAAATTCAGTCAAAAGTTGAACAATGGTTTGCATCTAATAATCTAATTTGTAATAAAACAATATCACAAGATATGATGTTCACGTTACGCAATTTCGACATTTCTACTGATGTAATATCTACTGTACAAATTTTAGGTGTTTATTTGGATCTACATTTGAGGTGGAATATACACATTGACAACATTTGTCGAAAATTGAGTAGTAGAGTTTTCGCTATTCGTAACCTTTCGGGTACCGTGTCTACAGATACGTTGAGATCAGCTTATTTTGCATCGTCATTCAATAATGTGTTATGCTATAATAGTGTGGGGAGATGCTGCAGATTTTAATCAAGTGTTTGCTATACAGAGAAAATTAATTAGAATTATAGCATGCTTAGGATATACTGAAGATTGCAAACATGCTTTTATTAAATTTGGTATAGTAACATTACCTTCTCTGTATGGTTTGGAATGTTTAACATATATTAAATCAAATTCAAATGGCTACCCTACCTATGTGAACTAATACGGTTATAATACCAGAACTAAAAATAATATCATTACTCCATATTATAGATTAAAGAAGTCACAGAATGGACCAAATTATTTAGCAATTCAAATGTTTAATAAACTACCATCCAACATAAAAAACATTGATAACCTAAAAAAAATTCGAATGATAATTAAAAATTTCTCAAGGCATTCTATCACTACATGTTTTTTTTACTACGATTTTTTAGATATTGAATGTACTTAGTATCAGTATTCGTTTGTAAAAATCTGTTATAGGTATACTGTGTTTTCACGTTCGTTTACATATGTTTAATTTTTTGTTCATATTTTTTTATAATTTGTACAATGTAAATTTACCTGACCTGTTGACTTGCGTAAGTACTCCTATACATCAACACTAATAATTTATTATTATTACTATTTTTTTTTTTTAATTCTCTCGACTTTGCCGTCGGTTTCTGTTATGTTAATGCGGGCTTTTCTTTAGCCAAACACTAACATAGTAACCATTATCTTATCTGTATGTTGGTTAGTAACTACTATTATCTTTATGTGGTTTGCATGAACTTCCTAACTATGCTTGTTGTATCTATTATGATGTTCTTCTGTGCTTCAATGTATACATGTGGATCTATTTGGAGACGTGCTAAGCTCTCATGGAGTGTTTTAGGAATTAGGCCAGTTGCTGATATTATAATAGGTACAATGTGAACGGAGCTCTGGTTCCACAGTTTTCGGATTTCTTCTGCCAGTGGTTTATATTTTTCGATTTTTTCATGATGCTTTTTCTTCAAGTTGTTGCTATTAGGAATGGATATTTCAATAAGGTACGTGGCTTTCATATGTTTGAGTCTCAGTGTTATGTCTGGTTTGTTGTGCGTTATTGTTCTGTCAGTACTAATTTCCCTATTCCAATACAGCTTAACCTGCTCGTTATCTAGGACAGGAGGGGGTTCATATTTATAGAACGGAGTTGTATCCTCTATGAGAGCATATTTCATATATTATTATTATTATTATTATTATTATTTTAAATCTCATTCTCAGCGTTTTGGCTGGATTCAATCAAAATGCAGGGCTATTCCAATTCATTTTGATTCATTACTAATCCTCAAGAAATTTTCTGACTATACGACATGTATTTAATATTGTAGCTTTTTGTAGTGTAAGATATATGTTTGATCTAAGTCCAATCTTTTCTAAATTTTGTTGCAGTTCTTTTGGTATAATCCCTGTCGTTGATATAACAATTGGCACAATATACACTTCATCGGCTTTCCATATTCTTTTTATTTCTCTTTTAAGGTCTGCATATTTTCTTATTTTTTCTTGTGTTGTAGAAGCTAGGTTATTATTATTATTATTATTATTATTATTATTATTATTATTAGTATTATTATTATTTCTAAGGGGTCTAGAGAGATTTAATTTGAAAATGAGATATTACCTAAAATAGCCAAATGAAATATTATCAGTTTAGTATACAGTATGTCTCATTTTTCGTGACCCCCCATATCACAGCTCCTTTACCCACACAGCACGACATCCCTAGGATATCCTCATTTGGTCCCGTATATCCCAATCGAGGACAACATTCCTCAGGATATCCTTAGGATATCCCAATAAAATATATACAACCGGAGAATATATCAGATGGGGATATCCTAGACAAATCCTGGCAGGATGTCCTAGTAATATCCTGCAAAGATATTAAAAGCCTAACAAAATATTCCTTGTGGGAATATCCTGGGCAAGTCCTGGAGTCGTCCTATTATAGGTATTATTATTTAGGAGATTTCAACAACAAAAATAATGAAAAGTATATATATTATTTTAAGGCTATTTGTTTATACTGTCTTTTATTGGTTTGTAAAATTTGCTTCAAAAACTTATTTGTTTGTTCTATTTGATAATCCCCTCCAGTACAAATAATTCATTAAAAATGTATATCTTATTTAAATAGTAGTTATTTATAAGTTGGTTTTAATACATTTACTGTGTTTTGAATTGGCCGCCATTTTCTGGCAAGACGAAAGTTCTAAGAAATCCGCCGGGCGTCGAATGGCGTCGATGTCTTTTCCTCGTTCATTTTAAAGTTCTTTCGACAAATAAGATTACGTTAAATATTTCATAAATATAATGCTGCTATGTTATATCTTTGTATTTATTATATTATCTAAAAGGGGAAAATGTGATTGGTTATTGTCCGCAGATGTTATTATTAGATTACGTATCTAACAATAACATCTGCGGACAATCCTTTATATTTTTCTGAATAATTTTTTTTTAAATTCATTACAAACTTTTCAGCACGCTATGATTTTTTAAAGTTGTATATATCATCCCTTATAACTTCTAACTGCCCTAAACTCTGTTGATTTTTAATAATACCAAAAAACGGCAAGAGATCATTTTTGTGTAATATTTCATGCTTTTACAATTTTTATTTGAAACTTTTTTACTATCTTTTACACATTTTGAGTAATTTTGAAAAAACACTTTGTTATATTCTTTTTCACCCCTTCTCGGGGTTGAAAAAAAAAATTCTTTCATTAATCGTGTTCAAATACTTCAAAGTAACATATCAAAATTTTGATATGTCGACCTATTTCATTAGACTATATATAACCTCTACTAGTTTGGTAGATTTACTTTTAAAGCGATATAAGCCAATTGATAGATACAAATATGTATATGGAGTTGTACATATATGTATCACATTTTTATTAGTCATTTTACCTTTGCCATTATATAAACTTGTATTCCTTTGTCTTCGCTTATTGGCGCAGTTTAAAAGTAATGATCTTATAAAATAATATGTATTTTTTGCTGTCATTCAATAAACCCTAAAAGAACTATAGATGTCCTATATAAAGTCCTATCAATGTCCTCAGGTTGTTCATAGTAAAACCCAGGCATAACCCATATAAGAGCTGATGATGTCCTGTACACACCGGTACTGATGTCCTGAGGACGTCATCAGCAAAGCCCGAACTGTCCCATTTGGATATCCTACACGGACATCCTAAGGTGATAATGGGATTTTCCCAGGATATCCCATATGTCCTGAAAAGTTGTCCCCAGTATGTTCTGAGGATGTCCTTGTGCTGTATGGGTATTAGCAATGTGATTTTTTTAAAATTTGGGTGGAAGATACTTACCCATCAGGAGATTGTGTAACGGTAAAATATTTAAAAAATCACCAGCGGCGTCCGTCGTTATGAAGAAAAATGTACCTAATATTTCAAAGAAAGATGGCAATGTTTTAACTGTAAAACAATCTCAAAACCTTATTCGTTGTTATTAAAAAATCATTAACATTAACGAATTTCAATAAAAAAATAAAATGTTCTTCTTTAAAGTATCAGTTATTAGGCGTAACTTTATCTTCGGACGTAATTAAGCAGAAGAGAGTCGTTCCATTTAGAATTATCATGTCATATGTTGAACACACTGTGATTTAATTATCTATGTAAATTTTATTATATATTGAAATCGTTCATGAATGAAATTTGTCTAAAATTAATTTTTTTAAATTTCCAAGTTAATGATTCTTTGACTTTGACTGTTAAGTAAACTGAATGACGTCACGTGATTAATTCTAAATGGAAAATCTGTTTTCCTCCAGCTTAATTAACTCCTAACTAAGTCCGAAAATAAAGTCACGACTGTAATAGTTGGTACCCTAAAAACAGAAGTTTTATTTTTCTATTACGTGATCACCAAGTACACTATCTTATTGAAATACGGTTATAGTGAGTTCTCGATAACAATGAATAAAATTATGAGGTTGCTTTACAGATAAAATTTTGCCTAATATCTTTTTTTGAAAAATTAGTTATATTTTTCTTCATAAGGACGGACGCCACTGGTGAATTTTTAAATATATTACCGTGACACAATCTCCTGATGGGTAAGCACCTTCCACCCAAATTTTAAAAAAATCGCATTATTAATAAGAATGCTGTGATATGGCAGTCATGAATAGTGACATATACTGTATAGCACAGAAAGAACTTTTATTTTTTTTATTTTTGTAGGAACTTATTTATTTTAGTTAGTGAAGACTTTGTTTAAAAATAAATTTGCATTATTAAAACAAAAGTAAAAGAACAAACAATATTTCACTTATTGCGACCCATACAGCACAAGGACATCCTCAGAACATACTGGGGACAACTTTTCAGGACATATGGGATATCCTGGGAAGATCCCATTATCACCTTAGGATGTCCATAGGATATCCAAATGAGACAGTTCGGGCTTTGCTGATGACGTCCTCAGGACATCAGTACGGGTGTGTACCGGACATCATCAGCTCTTATATGGGTTATGCCTGGGCTTTACTATGAACAACCTGAGGACATTGATTGCACTTTATATAGGACATCCCCAGTTCCTTTAGGGTTTATTGGATATTTCTAAAGACAACAAAAAATAACTTATTTTATAAGATCATTACTTTTAAACTGAGCCAATAAGCTAAGACAAAGGAATACAAGTTTATATAATGGCAGAGGTAAAATCACTAATAAAAATGTGATACATAGGTATATGTTCAACTCCATACACATATTTGTATCTATCAATTGGCTCATATCATTTTAAAAGTAAATCTACCAAACTAATAGAGGTTATATTATATAGTCCAATGAAATAGGTCGACAAATTAAAATTTTAAAGTAAATACTTGAATTTTTGATATGTTACTTTGAAGTATTTGAACACGATTAATGAAAGAATTTTTTTAAACTCTGAGAAGGGGTGAAAAAAAATATAACGAAGCGTTTTTTCAAAATTACTCAAAATGTGTAAAAGATAGTAAAAAAGTTTCAAATAAAAATTGTAAAAGCATGAAATATTACATAAAAATGATCTCTTGCCCTTTTTTGGTATTATTAAAATCAACTGAGTTTAGTGTGGTTAGAAGTTATAAGGGAACTTTAAAAAATCATAACGTGTTGAAAAGTTATAATGAATAAAAAAAATCTATTCGGTCAGAAAAATATAAAGGTACGTATTTGACAATAACATCTATGGACAATAACCAATCACATTTTCCCATTTTAGATATTATAATAAATACAAAGATATAACATAGCAGCATTATATTTATGAAAAAATTAACGTAATCTTATTTGTCGAAAGAACTTTAAAATGAACGTGGAAAAGACATCGACGCCAGGCGGATTTCTTAGAACTCTCGACTTGTCACAAAAAGGCGGCTAATTCAAAACACAGTAAATGTATTAAAACCAAATTATAAATAACTGCTATTTAAATAAGATATACATTTTTAATATATTTTTAACGAATTATTTGCACTGGAGGGGACTATCAAGCAGAACAAACAAATAAGTTTTTAGAAGCTAATTTTACAAACAAATAAGAGACACTATAAATAAATAGCCTCAAAATAATATATATACTTTTCATTATTTTTGTTGTTAAAATCTCCTAATAAATAATACCTATACGACTCTAGGGCTTGCTCAGGATATTCCCACAGTGGATATTTTCTTAGGCTTTTAATATCTCTGCAGGATATTACTAGGACATCCTGCCAGGATTTGTCTAGGATATCCCCATTTGGGATATTCTCAGGTTAGATATACTTTATTGGGATATTCTAAGGATATCCTGAGGAATGTTGTCCTCGATTGGGATATACGGGACCAAATGAGGATATCCTAGGGATGTCATGTGCGGTGTGGGGATAGTTGTTGAACACTAAAGTTTCAATCCGAACCCAATCGCTTTCTTTAAAAAGATCCGAATATTTTTGTATGAAGTTTAAACATTTATTTTTCTTTGATGCAAGGCTGTTTTCAATATTATTTAAAAAAATGTAGTTGCAAGTTTCTTCTGCTTTGGTAACCACCTCATACGACCTGTCTTCTTAGCCGAGTTCCATTTGTCCTATGAACCATTAGATACATTTTTTATTTTTTTTACTAAAGCCAGCTTCTGCAGTATTGGCAGAAGAATCCGCAGGTCTAGCTATTATAAATTATAAAATCAGTCTGGTCGTTGAGTTTTTGACTTCTCTACAGATTCTTCACAATTTTTCACTCTTGTAAAATTTTCGAGTATTATTCGAGATATAGCTGTTCGAGTTCTTCTAAAAAGGGGTGGAGGGGTAACAAAAAGTAAATATAAATAATCCAAAAAAATTATGGTGAATGTATAATTAAAATAGAAGACTTTTTTTTCCTTTATGACTTTTTCCAAAAGTGTACTTTGTCCAAGTTTTTCCGGAAAAGCACGCATAAAAGACCCTCATCGGAAAATGGAAAATCTCGTAAACTATGAAATTTAAAAATTTGGAAAAATTCAGACGTATCGGTTAATATATTCTTTAAAATGGGTGTTACTTGTAATTTTTTAGTAACGTTCATATTTTCCGAGTTTTCAACAGTTTTTCACATTCAAAAACGTGTTTTTGATCGTTCCTCTGACTACACTATTTTTTTACTCCTAGTTAGCATTCATTCCTTTGTTTTTTCTAGTAGATTCAATATTTTTTTACCTCGAGTTGACATGTTCTCAATGCTACACATACGAACTACTTTTGAAAAATGGTAAATATTCGTTGTTGCTTTATTGGCTGAACGAGGGTACTGTCTGCTTGTAGCAGTACGAAAATACTTTGCATAATTAATAAATTCGGCAACATCGTAAGGAATGTGTACGTTAGTAAAATAACAAAAATATATACACCTGGCACAAATAGGCGGTTCTTTATAAGTGGCTCGATAACAACTGTGAAATATATAAAAATATAATTTTTCATATTCTTCTACCCCTCTAGTACTGTTGCAGTTTATTTTGTTAATATAAACAATAAATGGCTATATATACACTGGAAAAATAAAGATATCACGATGGTCTGTGGTGGCCTGTAAGATATAGGTGGCTTGGTAACGTCGGTTGAACGTGTATATATATATATATATATATATATATATATATACATTTACCAATTCATATATATTACCCTAACCATTATACTGGGAAAGTATATATGGGTCGGGGTGCCGGTGGTAGGCTGTAGAATAATCCCTTTTTGTTACAATTATAAACGCCATTACACATCCTTCAAAGTACCAGTGTATTTTATTTATATTTCTTAAACCAGAGTTTATTGTGGAGATTAAACAGTAATTAAATTTTAATATGAGTACGTGGTTTCTATATTACAAGTATATAAGGAAAGCAAAACAAAACCCTACTGGAAATAAATCAGTAGAACGTTTACGAAGGGTAATGAAACATGCCGCTCTCGAAATAGAATTTGACTTAAAAAACTAAAATTTTCTATCCAAATGAAAAAGAAATCATATCTTAATTACAGAGTTGCATAAAAACAACTATTTAACAAAAATTACTGACGAAGATGCCGATAGACCTATAATTACTACTGACGTAGAGCTACAAGAAGATGATAAAATTGTAAAAATATTTGGCGACAACACCGATCTTTTGGTATTATTAACGCAGGCAGCTCCATCTAATAAAAATACATATTTTGGTAAGTCTGGAAAAGGTAAGGAAATCGATAAAGTTTATAACTGTGGCAATTTCAAATATCCGAATTTAAAGAGATTCGTCGAATTATTATATATAATATCGGGGTGTGACACAACGTCGTGTTTTTTTAAACAAGGCAAAAATAAAATATTAAAAGTATTCAACGAGCGAAAAACGGGACTTCCGAAATTCGAAGTTTTTTACGATAAAAGAAGTAACAACAAAGAGATTAGAAAAGTCGGGTGTAAAATAATTGCTGCTTTGTAGTGTATGAAGAAATCCACTGGTAGTTTAAATGATTTAAGATATTTACAATTTAAGAAGTCCATATCATCTTTTGATGCTAAGGCTGAAGGGCCAAGCACATCAAGTTCCAAGGATAATATTAGGGTCTACTCAGTTGAGGAAGTTGACCAAATGACAGACCGGGAAGTGCATCTTGCGCGTCCGTCGGGAGCTTCCAAAAACAGGCTCCAAGTTCTGATCAAGACAGGTCAAGATTACATACAGGCCAAAGAGGTTGTAATCAAAGACAACCCAGTCAGATCTCAAAAGGGCCAATCACAGGCTGAACACCCCAAGAAGGCCACGCAAAAGCCCAAACAGAGGAAAAAGGCGGACCAAGAAGGCAGACATGAGGCCCAAAGGAGGCCCCGTCAAGAAGCCATTACACCTCCCAGTGGCCAGCGGCAGAAGAAATCGCTGGTGTGCTTCGTCAAGTGCACACATAGGTCGGGCTACTTATTGGTAACCCCCGAAAGGCAGGCAAAGGGCCTCGGAGAGTGGAAAAGACAAGGAGCGAGGACAACAGAAAGAACCCTTCCATGAACAGAGCTCCTTCAGCCAAAGTGGACTGAGTCAGCTCAAGAGGCATCTAGCCCAGAAGCCGACAGCGCCCACGGAGGTGGAGGAGCTTACTGGGGAGGCCCAGCCACTGGAGAGACCTTCGCCCGAGTAAAGGAGGATATCAGGGTCCTGCAGGTGAATCTCCATCATGCTTCGGCCATTCTATGTAGAATATTCGAAAAAAAAGGCAGAGAAGTTGCCCTCCTGCAGGAACCCTGGCTTATCAAAGAAAGGCCAACAGGCCTGAAGCCAGTACAAGGTAAGTTGCTGTACAATACACTCTCAAGCAAACCTAGAGTGTGTATTGTACATGGTAGTAGAGAAGAAGGAGTGAAGAGCTGGGTCATGTGCTCCGCCTACTTCCCAGGCGAGGCAAGAACTTGTCCTCCGCAGCTACTGGGCGACATTGTTGCATATTGCGGGGACAGGAACCTTCCACTTATAATAGGATGTGATGCCAACGCACACCTCGTGGTATGGAGAAGCACAAACATCAACACAAGGGGTGAGTACTTATTACAATTCATTCTTGGTGAAGGGTTATTATTAGCTAATATAGGCAAAAAAACCTACTTTTGTTACTTCGGTACGTAAAGAAGATTTAGATATAACCTTATGTACCAGTAATATAAGCGATACAATTAAAAATTGGCATGTGTCTGAAGAGCCGTCAGGCTCCGATCATAGACACGTAAGATTTGATATCACGACTCCAGCCTTGACGGAGACGAAGTTCAGAAATCCTCGAGAGACCAACTGGGAAGAATATACAGAATCCATCAGAAGGCACCAGCAGGGAAGAACAGCGCCTGGGAGAGATGTGGAGAGCCTTGAAGTGGCAGTGGAACAGGTAAGCGAGGGAGTACTAGCAGGTTACCAGAAAAACTGCCCCGAGAATAAAAGGAAAAATAGAGGGAAGACAGTCTGATGGAATAAGCACCTAGAACACGTCAGAACAGAGATGAGAAAACTGTTCAACAAGGCCAGATCCGACCAAGATTGGGATACCTACAAAACAAAACTCACGCAATACAACATAGAAATCCGCAAGGCCAAAAGACGCTCTTGGAGGAGGTTTTGTGAGGAGGTCGATGATGGCCCAGCAGCCTTCAGAATTCATAGGGTCCTGGCCAAGGATGGTTGTACTGCAAAGGAAGAAGGCTTTCTCAAAAAAGAGGATGCAACCTACACGGAAACACCAACGGAAAGTATTCAACTAATCATGGAGGCACACTTTCCGGGTTAACTGGTTTTGATGGGCTCGGAGGACAGTCGACATCCAGATTGAAGGCCGGCGCGGCCCTGACTTGTAGATTGGAAACTGTCCAATGAGGTAGTAAAACCTGACAAAATCAGATGGGCAATTGGTAAGTTTCAACCATTCAAATCTGCTGGAATGGATGGAATTTACCCAACGCTGCTCCAGAAAGGACAGGATATACTACTACCACATTTATGTAAAATATTCAGAGCCTGTTTGGCCTGGAGATACATACCACGTATATGGCGGATGGTCAAAGTCACCTACCTCCCAAAAATAGGTAGGATTTCGGACCAAACGCCCAAGTCATATAGGCCCATAAGCCTGCCCTCTTTCCTACTTAAAACACTGGAAAGACTACTGGACAGGTACTTTAGAGACGAAATTCTAAGAAAAAATCCTCTTAGTGAACGTCAGCATGCATACCAGCAGGCAAAGTCAACAGAACTCGCACTGGATGATTTAAATAGGCTACTATCAAAGTCATTAGATGACAAAGAAATTGCAGTAGCCACATTTTTGGTATAGAAGAAGCGTTTAACAACGCAACAACGCACTCATTAACGAATGCATTGTTATCCAGAGTAGTCCCAACAGTGCTCTGCAGTGGTACAAGGCCAACCTAGAGAAAAGGATAATAGTATCCACTTTAGGCGAGGCTACCAGTGAGGCAAAGGTGAGTACAGGTTGCCCCAAGGAGGTTGGAGAGCAAATTTTTTTTTTTATAAATTTGTAGAAAAATGTCAGCTGTCGATTGGCATTGGCATGCCAATATAATTTAAAATATCAAAGATATTCAAGGTGTTTCGGGATCAAGAAAAAAAAATCGATTTTTGGGCCGATTTTTAAAATAAGTACACATGTTAGCGCAACTGTTAAAGAAACTTTTCGAACCGGTTCGGTATAAAAATATGATGGCCTGTATGAGCTATTGGACATTCAAAAAAACGCTTTTTTTCGAAGAAATTGATTTTTGCAAAAAACTTGCATTATTTTGCAATTATGTACAAACACTCTCATTCGACTTATCCTGAACCACGTTTTAACCGAGTATAGTTAAAAAATATCTTTTTTTCACGAAAATACAGGTATTTAAAAAATTTCGATTTTTAGCGGTTTTTTTGCAATAACTAATTAATTTTGCAATTTTTTGAGACCGGATCTGACCAGCTCGATCCATATTAAAAAGTTACGTAACTTTGCCATTTAACTTTTTTTTTGTACAACACCAAGTTTTTTTTTAAGTAAAAAAACTGTTTTTCGCCAACTTTGGCCGCCATTTGTTTTAAAAATTGTTCATTGAATTCTACGGAAAATCTCCGATTTTTTACATACCTTGGTTTGCTGTTAATAATATTTGTAGGTAAAACCCCTGAGTTACTGTACTATTAAGATACAAACACAAATTAGAATCAGACTAATTAATAATAGTTAGGAAAAAATGTCGCAAGTAAACAGTAATAAATGCAATAAATGCGAAAAATGCGCGATACTCTACTTTTGCTCTCTCGAGGTCATTTTGAGGTTCTATAAACGGATCTGATCAGTGTTTAATTTAAAAAGTAATTATTATTTCATATTCTCTGGATAATTCTAAAGAGACGTTGGTGTGCAAGTATTATTGCATTACATTTTAACGGTTAAATTGCAAATGTGCGAAAAAATATCTTTTATTCACAAGAAATACATGGGAAACTTCATGGTCTCAGAGGCACGTGTTTCTAACCAGATTTGGCGACAATTTGTAATAGATGATTGTTTAGTAGTTGGAACAAGACGGGTGAGAAGAATATTTCAAATTTGATTTCTTGAGCCACCCTAGTGTACACTTTTGGCTTCAGGAAAGGACATAGCACCCCCCCACGCTTTGTGCAGGATATTTTTAATTCCAATAATAAAAGTCAATGCTATATTTTATAGCCCAGTCGTCAGGGGTTTTAAGTGTCACTAATTGTTATATAGTTATATGAATTTTTCAGAATAAGTAGTTTTGTTGGTGTAGAATGCGATAACAAAAAAGCACAGAATTCGCAATCCTTGCAACCATCGGAACATATATAAAACATAAACTTATTCCGGACTCGGCTTCGCTTCATCCGAAAACAGCTACGATCCGTCCCAAACAACATAAGTTTAGGTACTTGTTACAAACATAACTATTCGCTATTTGTCAAAGTTTGTGAATCTATGGCGACGATTGGCGCTGACCATAACCGCATTATAACTTCATGATCTCCGCGCATACTCATACTGTGCAGACTTGCTCAGTATTGCGTCATCTGATCTCAACTCGCGCTAATAATAATTATTAACAATTAGATATCAGAATAAAAACCTACTAACCTAACCTAACCTAAAGAAATCATAGAAAAGAATTTGTAAAAAATATATTAATCGTCACAAAATTAAAGAAAAAAGATTCAGCAGGCATAGGAGTTTAAACCCAGGACCTTTCGCACCGTAAGCGAGATACATTACCTATGCGCCAACCGTATGGCTAATGATGAACACTAGGGCAAAGAATAAATAGTAGGACAAATGATATCACGCTTCTTTATTCATCCCCCGCAGCAGCACTAATGCGTCCCGGCTCGATGCTACACGATTTGCTCTCTCCGTAACGCCTTTTGTAGAACAGGTGGTACAACATCGATCGACGCTGACCGACTACACCGGATCACCGCTTCCCACATAGTAACAGGCTCCCGATCAGTATTATATCATCTGTCCATGATACTTTCATGTCGACGGCCTTGAAAAAAACTCGTAACTTTTGTCCTATACGCTATACGCGAACATTAACATTACCAATTTTAAAAGTTTACATCTGTAAGGTGCCGGCGACCTCTAAAAATCGAATATATTGGCCGATATTCGGTTCTTTGCCAATAAGTCGAAAAATAAAAAATAAATGTATCAAAAACCTAATAGCACTAGGCGATAGAGGGGGAAATTTCACATCAAAAACGTATATGAAATTTTCTTGGGCGATCAAAAATGTAGGCTACAGATTTTTTTTAACGCACGAGAATGGAACGTGGCGACACCTAAGTACGGCTTGCGAAGCGTTGCGCGGTCACGGACGCGCTACACTAAATTTGTTGTAACTAATTAATGAACTAATTAATGAAATTGAGCTCAACAAAGCTTACATGGAACGAGAAACATGTGGCTATTGGATTATCATATTTTCAAATATAAAAATGAATGTATGTAGGTATAGTACATATATGACGTCGGAACATATAGAGATTTTCGATGAGATCGGTAAAAGCTCTACCATTTGTACAATTTTTAAGATATAAATCTGAAACTTTCACATATCACTCTTGAAGTGATGTAAAAAAATCCGATGAGTGAAAAATATCTTAAAAATTTATTTCTGAAGATGTACACTTTCACAAAATTTCAAAATTTTGAGAAAGTGATAAAATTTTATATATACAGGGTGTTTTTAAAAAGTATGTCAATCACTTAACCACGGACTCAGCATGTCAAAAGAAGTTGATTCAGCCTAATTTACCTCTATCCAAAATCGCACCCCTATGAATATACAGCCCTCTAAAGTTGGGATTAAAAATATTTATTTTTTTAATATTGTGCAAATGGCTGTAGATATCTTTTTCAATTTCGGAACACTGAAATGTATGTCAAAGGGAAATAGTTTAAAGTAAAAACTGTTTAAAATCAAATTTTCTAAAAGGCCGATTTGGGGGTAAACTACCCTTCCCTCCTACCCCCTCTTTTAGTGGTACGCCTATGACTTTTTTGATATAGGGCATTTTATATAAAATTTAATTATAAAACTTTTCTTTATCTTGTTTTTTTTTCATTTAGATAACCATTTTCAAATGAATCTGGAAATACTAAAACCATTATGAAAAGTGGAACATATGAAATAAAAAAGTTCTTCTGTGTAATTTTGGCATTTGAAGTTACTGGTATTATAATAAAAGATGTGCATTGCTATCATAAATTGTAAAATTAAAAAAATGTTTAAATAGGTTTTTTTATTAAATAAAAATCACAGAAACTAAAACATCAATCATTAAAGCAACAAAGTAAATTAAAATAATATTAGAAGTAAAACAACAAATAATGAAATAAATTAAAAATAAAATAAAAAAATACCGAACATTAAAATTTTATTTCAGAATGTGCTCAAAATGATTTCCATTTTGTCGTACACAATACCTTGCCCTTTTTAGAAGCGAAAATCTCACATTCTGAAACACGGCAGGAATGTTTCTAAATTCCTCGGCTGATTGTTGAATTCTTTGTCGGAGATGTTCAACGCTCTCTATTGGAACAGAATAAACTTTTTCCTTCATAGCTCCCCAAAGATAGAAGTCAATTGGGTTTAAATCCAGGGACCGAGCAGGCCAACTGACTGGAGCATCAGCTCCTCGACCTATCCAACGTCCTGGAAAACGCCTTGATAAACATTGCCTGACTTGCAGGCTATAATGGGGTGGAGCACCATCTTGTAAATACCACATGTTTTCTCTAATATTAAGATTAACAATATCTAATTGCTCAGGCAATTCATTTTCCAGAAAATCTAGGTAGTCAGCTCCATTTAAACGACGTGGAAAGAAAACAGGTCCAATTAGATGGTTATCAACAATACCTGCCCAAACATTAACAGAAAAATTACGCTGAAAATGCGTTTCTATCTTTGCATTGGGATTTTCTTCAGACCAAATGTGATAATTATGATGATTTGTAATACCATTTCTATGAAATGAGGCCTCATCAGTTGACAAAATGGTGTTTACAAAACTTACATTTATTCCATTTTTTCTGAGAAGCCAGTTACAAAATTCCATTCGAGAACCGTAATCTTGAGGTTCCAATGCCTGAACAGTCTGTATATGAAATGGAACTAGTAATTGTTCTTTTAATGTTCTCCATACTGAATAATACGATACTCCTACCTGAGAAGCTATTTTACGCACACTGCTTTCAGGCCGTTCTGATACAATATCTAAAATTTCCTCTTCGACCTCTGGAACTAGCACAGTCCTAGGTCTGCCACACTTCCCAGCACGATCATTTGATAGACTTCCAGTTTCCCTTGCACGACGATCGGCTGCAAAAAATGTACGTCTATCAGGATGCCGACGGTTTGGAAACTTTTCCACATAACGCCTAGCTGCACTAGAACCATTTCCATTACATTCGCCTAATATTCTAATCATATCCACCATTTCGGTATTAGAATAACTCATATTAAATGCCATTGTTAACAATTAATAACTGATATCTATTAAAGCAGTTTGACAAAAATGACAGGTGTCAACTATCTATTAAATTTTCACAGGTGCCTTTGATCATCAAAATACTGTGATATTTTAAACATTATTTTCGGTGCACCATCACAGACTTTTAATTCCTGTTAGTGATGTTTGAATGGTAGTGGTAAATGCAAACGTTACTAAATCATGATTGTGTGTGGTTTGTGTCACTCTGCAGTCAGAAAGTCGGGTATTTCTTGTGATGTCTGTACAAAACAATTTCATTCAGCATGTGTTAGTGAACAAGCCGATCTAGTTCGCATCCTAGATAAAACTAATGGACTTACCTGGAAATGCAGTGATTGCACTGGTAATTGTGTTACAGTTAATCACACCGAGCTGAGTAAGTTAATAAACGAGAAAATTGAATCTGCCTTATCTACTCTTAATTCGACTTTTATCTCGCTTAAGAACGATTTCCTAAAACTCGCAGCTGATAACATATCTAATGCTAATGTATCTAAGGTTATCACCCAACCTAAATATTCTGATATCCTTAAGAGTAAGTCTCAACCTGCGGTCATCATCCAGCCAAAAAAACAGGATCAACCTAACGCTCAGACAAGGTCTGATATCAACAAAAAAATCAATCCTCTGACGTCAGAATTACAGCTGTCGAAAGTTAAAAATATTAAAAATGGTGGTATGCTCATTGGATGCAAGAGCAAAGCAGACAATGAAAAACTTAAAAAACTGGCCCAAGAAAATCTCGCAGACTCGTACGAAATTAGAGAAGTACGTGGTGTTAGTCCTAGAATCCGTGTCGTAGGAATCACAGAAAACTACTCCGAAGAAGTCTTACTGGATTATTTAAAAAAGCAAAATAATGATATCTTTTCCGAAAATTCTAGCTGTAAATTTATTAAACTCACAGCCACAAAGAAAAACAAAAACATTTATCAGGCTGTATTTCAAATTGATAGGAGCTCCTACGATAAAGTCATTCAGGCTGGCAATTTGTTCATAGGCTACGATAGTTGCACTGTTTTCGATGCTTTAGATATTTACCGCTGTTTCAAGTGTAATGAATTTCACCATTCTTCTAATAATTGCGACAAACCCGTGTCATGCCCCAGGTGTGCTCAAAATCATGAAGTTCATTTATGCACCTCTGAAACTTTAACATGCTCGAATTGCTCGAATTTAAAAAATGTCCCCACAGATCACGCTGCTTGGGATACTAATAAGTGTACTGCGTATATTCGTGCACGCGATAAACTTCGTAGTGATATACTAGCATTAAACATTCAATAGCAATCAGCGGCAAGTCCCTCAATGAAAGCTCATCTCACGAATGTAGGTCTCAATACGAGTAGTGGAGAATTTTTAATTTACTATCAAAATACGCGAGGTGTCAGAACTAAGACGATCGAACTTTACAACGCATCGGCGTGCTCCGAATATTCCGTGATAGCTTTAACCGAAACCTGGCTAGATTCCTCCGTTTTTAATAGCGAACTATTCAGCAATAAATTCAATGTTTTTCGTTCAGATAGAGATTTTGCTGCCATTAATAGATCAAAAGGTGGAGGGGTACTATTAGCAGTAAATATAAAATACACTTCTTCTTTATTAAGCCTTGATACTGCAGGTTTTAGCAACATACCTGCCATCGACATCTTAGGTATAAAAATTTCAAATAATTATCAGTATCTTTACATATTTGTTATCTACATACCTCCGAGTATACCTGTTGCCGATTTTGAATATTTTTTTGAGACACTAGGTACCCTGAAGTATTTACAAAATAGCGATAATGATATAGTCATTTTGGGCGATTTTAATATCCCCAAATATGCATCTTACCTAAAAGACTCAAAATCCAACGCCCAAATTAGAGCCTTGAATAATTTTCTAGACACTAATAATTTATCTCAATACAACTCAATATTTAATGGCAATGACAATATTCTTGATCTAGTATTACACAACAAAAACTGTGATGTATCTCAATCTCCTGATCCGTTAACTAATGAAGATTTTCATCACCCTGCTCTGATCATATCAACTGAAATAAGTACTGTTAAGAACCTTATTAATAATTTTCCAACCAATCATGACGTTAGTTATAATTTCCGCAAATGTGATTTCTCCAAATTGTATGAAAACCTTCTCAACATAGACTGGTCCTCCCTCTCTTCTTTTAATGACGTCAATGATGCATGCACTCATTTTTACAACAAACTTGACTCTGTATTTGAATCTTGTGTACCTAAGAAATCGACTTCTCGTAGCGGCAGATATCCTCCGTGGTTTAATGGCAGTATCATAAAAAAAATTAGCCTTAAAGAACGTCTTAGGAGACAGTATGCAAGAACCAGTGATCCACTTATACACAATAACCTCAAAAACATCAGAAGGGAAATAAAATATGATACCAATTTAGCCTACAGAAATTTCGTGCAGAACTCTGAAGACAATATAAAAAATGATCCCAATAAATTTTGGGCTTTCATCAAAAGTAGAAAAGGGTCGGCCAGTGTATCTGAAGAGATGTTCTTCGAGGGATCTTCGCTAAAAAATCCCTCTGATATACTAAATGCATTTGCCAATTATTTCGGTCAATCTTATAATGAGTCTTCATTAGACATCGAGGAACATCACTTTGAGACCGATATACCTAACAATAACCCTATCGTTAGCATAAACTCTTTCAGTGAAGATGAGGTTATTCGGGCTCTAAAACGAATTAAACCCAAAATGACGACCGGCCCTGATTCCATTCCAGCTTTTTTATTAAAGGATTGCGCTATCATCTTTGCATATCCTCTAACTCTAATTTTTAACTTAATCTTAAAAAACTGCCTATTTCCTGACCTATGGAAATATTCCAAAGTATGTCCCATCTTCAAAAAGGGAAACAAACTAGATATTGAGAACTTCAGACCAATCTCTGTAATTTGTAACTTCTGTAAAGTCTTAGAAATATTACTTCATGATAGAATTTATCATTCGATTAACACCAAAATCTCTATTAATCAACATGGATTTATGAAAGGGCGTTCAACAACAACAAATTTATTCTGTGTAACTCAATATATTTCTGAATCCTTAGATGAACGTGGGCGTTTGATAGACTTGATCACCAGTTGTTACTTAAAAAATTAGAAAAAATCGGCTTCTCATATTCTTTGCTCCTTTTGTTTAAATCTTATTTAATGAATCTGAGTCAGTACGTTGCATTAAATGGGTTCAAATCGATCGAATTTGCTGCCACATCTGGAGTTCCCCAGGGATCTATTCTGGGGCCCTTGTTTTTTAACATATTTATTAACGACATAGTGAACGAAATTAATTTGCCTCACCTTTTATATGCCGACGATCTAAAAATTTTCACAGTAATTGATGAAATCGATGACTGTTTTCAACTTCAGACTTCTCTTGACAAAATAAACACCTGGTGTATAGTAAATAAATTATTCATGAATCCTAGTAAATGTAACGTAATGTCCTTTTCTTTAAAAACATCACCTTTTATTTTTGATTACAGGTTAGATAATGTCATATTTCAAAGACCTATAACATTTCGCGACCTCGGCGTAACTTTTGATAGTAAATTATCCTTCACTGATCATATCGATACCATTGTGTCCGAAGCCTCCAAAGCCCTTGGATTCATCGTTCGTACTAGTCGAGAGTTCACTAATACTGATACTCTGAAAATTCTTTATCAATCCTTCGTCAGATCGAAACTTGAGTACGCATCGCTAATTTGGAGTTCCAGTTATGATGTTCATAAGAATAACTTGGAGGCAGTTCAACGTAGATTTCTTAAATTACTGTGGTTCAAATCCGACGGTACCTATCCTGTGATTGGTTTTCCGCACAGTAACTTGCTTGAAAGATATTCTATGACTACTCTTGAGGATAGGCGTACGTACTTTTCTCAAGTATTTTTGTTTAAATTACTACACAATGATTTTGACGCACCCGAAATAATTAGTAAGCTTAATTTTCACGTTCCCAGATTAACCTCTCGTAATCACCAAGTGTTCTATTTACCTACGCCGCGTACCAACGTACTAAATAATTCACCTTTATATACGATTTGCAGTACTTCTAACAAATTATGTAACGACTTCGATATTTTTAATTGCAGCCTTAGTGACATAAAACAAAATGTTCTAAATTAAATAACCAGTGAGTGTCTTTGTTTTTCTTAATTTGCTTTGAATCACATATGTGTATATATGTATATATAGTTTTTATATTTAAACATTTCCCATGTTATTTTTTTCTCTTTCTTCGTATCATTAGTTATTCATAGTTCGTACATTTAAGTAATTTTTTTCTTCATTTTACTTTCTTTCTATGTTGTTGTATATTATGTAATTAATGCTTTGTATGCCTTTATTCCTGTTCTGTAATTGGGTATCTTACCTGTTGAACAGTGTATGCAATAAATAAATAAATAAATAAATAAATCTACATTAATTTTAAACATTATTTGTGTTATTCTACAAAGGCGTGGTAATGGTTTTAATATTTCCAGATTCATTTGAAAATGGTTATCTAAACGAAAAAAAAACAAGATAAATAAAAGTTTTATAATTATATTTTATATAAAATGCGATATATCAAAAAAGTCCAAGGCGTACCACTAAAAGAGGGGGTAGGAGGGAAGGGTAGTTTACCCCCAAATCGGCCTTTTAGAAAATTTGATTTTAAACAGTTTTTACTTTAAACTATTACCCTTTGACATACATTTCAGTGTTCCGAAATTGAAAAAGATATCTACAGCCATTTGCACAATATTAAAAAAATAAATAATTTTAATCCCAACTTTAGAGGGCTGTATATTCATAGGGGTGCGATTTTGGATAGAGGTAAATTAGGCTGAATCAACTTCTTTTGACATGCTGAGTCCGTGGTTAAGTGATTGACATACTTTTTAAAAACACCCTGTATAACTAACTTTAACCACCTATTATCGCGTTATTAGATTTCTGTAGGTGCGATGTTTAAAGCTTGAAATGTGTACTGTAAGATGTTTTAAGAGGATTTTTCTTAAAAATTGAATTAATCTTCTTCATTTTACGAAAATAAAAGAAAAATTTTTCTTTGCTCCAAAATTCGTGAGACTTGGGGTAAAATAAACGTTAATATCTTTTATCACAAAAATTATTTGGCATACCTCTCCATCGAACCTTTTTATACATTACTTCCAAAGTAATATGTGAAAGTTTCAGATTTGTATCTCAAACATTGTAGAAATGGTAGAGCTCTTACCGATTCCATCGGAAATCTCTGTGTTCCGACTTCATATATGTACTATTCCTACATACATTCATTTTTATATTTGAAAATATGATAATCCAATAGCCACATGTTTACCGTTTCATTTAAGCTTTGTTGAGCTCAAATTCATTAATTATTTGAAAAGTTAAACAAATTTAGTGTAGCGCTTCCATGACCGCGCACGCTTCGGGATCGGTACTTATGTGTCACCACGTTCCGTTCTCATGTGAAAAAAAATCTGGAGTCTACATTTTTGATCGTACAAAAAAAATTCATATACATTTTTTATGTGAAGTTTCCTCCTATATCGCCTAATGCAATTAGTTTTTTGATATATTTCTTTTTGTTTTTCGAGTTATTGGCCAAAAACCGAATTTCGGCTAATATTTTCGATTTTTTTAGGGATCGCCAGCATCTTACAGCTGTAAGCTCTTTTTTATTGTATTTTACACCAACAAATGAAAAATCCAGCCACTTAATATTTAGTGACCCGTTTTTACCAATTTCTGGATACCGAGAAGGCCTACGACACCGTCTGGCAACCACATTACAATAATTATTAAAATCGATATAACATTGTATGTGAAATTGGTGTATACTCTGCGAATAAACTTCTATCTGCGAGCGTTCCACAGGGGGCAATCCTTTCCGCGCTCCTTTATAATTTATACACATCCGATGTAACTACCCACCCAACTCCTAAGTAAGATACTTTATTCAAATAATATCGACAATCATTCTATGCTCAAATAGCCAGCAAAAGGTAAGGTATGATCTGCATAAATTCATGTAGCCGGGCAGATCTGGGTTTTAAAACTGACTGCTCCAACAAAACACGTAAGCTCGTTCTAATCGGAACACGATCGCATAATTAGTTCGCGAGATATCGCGATTCAAGTTGCGAGAAAACGAAAAATTAAATTAATTATTTCTCGAGAAGTAGTGGAGGTGGGGGTCTCAATTTTTACTGAATAGAAGGGTATTGATGAACACTTGATGAGACCGGAGAGTGGGGTGGTGGAACAATTAGGAGGGGAGATATGGGGAAGCCAAAATTAATAATTAAAGCGCTGATAACATCCTTATTAATTGAGCTACAGCAATCTGGCCGGGACCAATTTCAGTATTTTTTTATTTGTTAAAAGATAGCACTGACGATTTTTTTTTCAAATTCCTGGCGCGCAAAATAAAAAATGGCCGATTTTTTGCACGTCTTTTTCGGCATGGAGGAAGGGAGTGGGGAATAATTTTTTCGCCAATTAATAGCATTTTTATCCTCAATTTGCGCCCAGCAAGATCGCGATCGGATAATTAGGAAGGGAAATACAGGCCAGCAAAGTTTTTGCTGTATAGGGGGAGAACGGAGAGGGGTGGGAGGTTTGGGCTAGGATGAAAATTTTGAGAAAATTCTTTTCTTTCGAGTTTTCTATTTTATAAGTACCCGATGTCCCTCCGGCCTGATCAAGTGTTCATCAATACCCTTCTATTCAGAAAAAATTGAGGCCCCAACTTCACTGCCTCTCGATAAATAATTAATTTAATTTTTCGCAACTTCAATCGCGATATCTCGCGAACTAATTATGCGATCGGATTTGGGTTGTAAAGAGCTTACGTGTTTTGTCAAGCTCTTCACTTTTGGTAACTACGATTTTTTTGTGGGACTAACACCTACGGAGACATGTCGGAAAAACTACTTTCCCATGCTTTTAATGGGCCGTTTCCCCCACCCCCGCCGACTCCGCCCTGTAAAAACTCGTCTGAATTATGGAGAGGACCTATAACTTTATAAGTTGGCAAACATTTTTTTTCATTCGGAGTAGTCAGTTTTCGACTCTGTTTTTTCTCTAGATCTGCCCCACTAATGAACTCTTTTAATACATGGAAAATACGAAATAACAACGAAAAAACACAAACTATAACATTTAACAGAAAATTTACTAACATTAAGACGGTAACAAAACTACAGATAGACGGACAGACACTTGAGGAACGAAACTCAGTTAAGTACCTAGGGGTAACCATGCCACGCTAAACAGACTTTACCCACTAGTTAACGGACGGAGCAAACTGACGACGGACAATAAACTAACATTATATAAGATTATTTTTCGACCCATTATGACTTATGCCTATATGGCGTGAAATTTAATATCCACCACACAGTACAGGCACATCCAAGGCACTCAAAATAAACTTTCAAGTCTCCTTACAAACGCAGACAGGCAACGCCGATAGCTGAATTGTATCGTGCAACCCACCTACCGTACAATCGTGAATATACAGATGAAACTGCACAGCAATACTAATCTAATAAAATTCAGCTATCGGTAATGTCTACAGAAATTACGCAAGTTAGAGCTCACCAAGACCCAAGACATACACATGAGTTACTACACCACAGTCTACCCGTCCTTTACTTCCACATTCCACATGGATTGGAAGCATAGTTAATCGTAAAAAAAATTTCAAAAATGTCATGAAACGTCGAGATTTTAAATTTGAGCGAAAAAAATGTCTGTCTGTCTGTTTGTCGGTCTGTAACTTTTTTTTTGTCCGGACGTTTTCTTCGGAACGGTTTAAGATATTGAAATTTTGTACACGTATATATTATAACGAGATCTGGAACTGGATTGCTTTTTGAACATATCCGTTGAAAGGTTGGAGGGTAAATAGGGGGAAATAAATAAAGCAAGCGGGTAAGAGTACAGAAACTTCAAATTTGGTGTAGAACTAGAAGTCAAGGCCTAAAAATTTTTTATAATATTGTCTTTCCCCCAACAAAGAGGTTGATCAAATAAAATAGTGATATTCACTCGAAATTTGGTATACGTATATATTATAATGACATCAGGAACTAGATTATATTTTGGTATTATCCCGTTAGAGGGTTAGGGGGTAAATAGGGGTAAATAAGGGAAAATAAATAAAGCAAGTTGATAAGACTACAGAAACTTGAAATTCGGTGTATGTACCAGAAGCTAAGGCCTTAGATTTGTTTAAATATTTTTCAGCCTTACTCCATTACTAAAGGGGTTGATAAAATTTAATTGAGATAGTCACTTGAAATTTGGTATACTTATGCATTATAACGAAATCTGGAACTAGATTATATTTTGAGATGGTTCTGTTGAAGAGTTGGGGGTTAAATAGGGGTAAGTAAGGGAAAATAAGTTAAGCAAGTTGGTAGGAGTACAGAAACTTAAAATTTGGTATATGTACTAGAAGCCAAGGCCTCAAAATTTTTTGAAATATTTTCCATCCCCCCATCCCATTATTAGAGGGATTGATAAAATAAAATTGAGATATTCGTTTGAAATTTGGTATACGTATATATTACAATGACATCAGGAACTGTATTATATTTTGGGATTATTCCGTTGGGTTGTGGGTTAAATAGCGGAAAATAAGTAAAGCAAGTTGGTAACAGTACAGAAACTTGAAATTCGATATATGTACTAGAAGACAAGGCCTCAGACTTTTTATAATATTTTTCAACCCCCCACCATTATTAGACGGGGTTGATAAAATAAAATTGAGATATTCACTTGAAATTTGGTATACGTTTGTATTATAACGACATCTGGAACTAGATTATATTTTGAGATGAATCCGATGAAGTGTTGGGGGTTAGATGGGGGTAAATAAGAGAAAATAAGTAAAGCAAGTTGGTAAGAGTAAAGAAATTTGGGATTTGGTGTACATATTAGAAGCGAAGGATTCAAATTTTTTTATAAGATTTTCCATGCCCCCACTCCCTTATTAAAAGAGTTGATAAAATTAAATTGAAATTTTCACTTGAAATTTGGTACACGTATATATTCTAACGACATCTGAAACTAGATTATATTTTGACAGGATTCCGATGGAGTGGGGGGTAAGTAGAGGTAAATGGGGAAAAAGAAGTAAAGCATGCTGTAGGAGTACAGAAACTTGGGATTTGGTGTATATACTAGAAACTAAGTTCTCAGATTTCTTTCTAATATTTTTCTATGACATCTGCCCCGAATATTATTAAAATTTTATGACCAGTAATTTTCATATACCCACTAGAGTGCAAGTATAGTCAAAATGTTTTCTTTAAAGTGACTGGGATGAAAAACCTGGATGTGGAAGTAGTGATTGCTTAGGCAGCGGTTTTTTGAAAGACGGTGACTGTGACACAAAACTCACGTGATACGACAAAACATGACACCACTGATATCACTGTTCTTCTTCTCTCTCCATGCTCCTTTACTAATAGCAACCCCTAATATACCTCCAACGATAACCAACGACACATTGTCTAAGCAGGGTCTTATTTCCGTTTTTTTTTTCTGTAGTATCTGAAGCGTTACCTGCAGAACCTGTTACACCTCATTTTATTATTATTTTAATTTCTTTTGAAACTAATAGAAATAAGTACATATAGATAAATATAAGCTGATAAATTGTTAACAAGTTTAAAATGGTCCCCTGCTGTACCATCGGCCCTCATTGTATTTTTTTTGTCTTGTATGAGTTGTATGTAAATACATAAAATGAATAATATTGTAAACTGAAGTACTATACTTTTAAGAACTGGAAATATATGAATAGTTATACAGGGTGTCCGGAAACAAAGTAGAAAAAAATTAACTGAAGATTCCTTAGCCCAAATTAATGGGAGTTCTTCATATGACATTTTTCAAAATACCCCTTCGTTGTCAAGTTACAGCCCCTTTAAAGGGGTAATTTAAAAACTGTTATGATTTTTTTACTCAAAAAATAAAATTTCAACAAACACAATATTTGGCGTATCTACTACATTTATTAAAAGGCATCTTGTGAATTTTTTTCACCCCCTTGAGTGCCTCACCAAGGGGTAGAATGGGCAACCCCTAATATATTTTTAAAAATATTTTAAAATCTATTCATTTTACATTTCAGAATAAAATATTTTTTGAATCCCTTGTTCATTCTAAAACTTTTTTATCTCTTTAAAAAATGCCGTAGTACCAACCGTTTTCGTGATAAAAAATAAAATGTATGTTCATGCAATGGAGTTCATTTCAATCATTACTGAACGATAATGTTTTAAAACTTTTAGTAGGCTGCTAGTAGGCTATAATCGAATAATCTAAATATTCATTAACAAATTCTATGTAATAATAAACGTACATATTTTTTAATCAAATTGACAAATACTATATTTATTAATGGAATAATTTATGAAATACAAACAATAATATTAAAAAAAGTGAAACAATTTTGACAAACAAGAACATATTTTTCCAAACTTAAATTAACTGCTCAAAATGGCGCCCTTCAGTACGAACACATGTTTGTAACCTTCGTCTCAAATTGCCGTACAAGCTCCGTAGAATTAGTGGGGAGTTACGAATTTCGTCAGCAGTATTAAAAATGGTTTCCCTCAAAACGTCTTCATTTGGAAGTGGTGTAGAGTAAACGACATTTTTCATATGCCCCCAGAAGTAAAAATCTAATGGATTCAAATCCGGGGACCGGGGGGGCCATTTAATTGTAGCTTCTTGTCCTCTTCCAATCCAACGATTTCTAAAATATTGCGAAAGCCATTCCCGAACTTGTACGGGATAATGGGGACCCGCTCCGTCTTGCATATACCACATATCTTGGCGTAATTCAATGGGTAAGTCATCGAAAAGCGGAAACAAGTCATTCTGTAAAAAATGCAAGTACGATATCCCATTTAATCTGTGAGGTAACACAACTGGTCCAATTAAATAATCGCCTATAATTCCAGCCCAAATATTAATAGAGAAGTTGTACTGACATCGTTTAGCTACCACAGCGTGCGGATTTTCATCGTTCCATAGGTGCTGATTACGAAAATTTATAATCCCATGACGAGTAAAACAACACTCGTCAGTGAACAATACTTTTTTTGTGAATTCTAATGGTTTCCTTAAAATAGTTGTACAAAAAGCCTTCCTTACTGGAAAATCACGCGGGAGCAATTCCTGAACCCTTTGCAGATGGTAAGGGTGCAGTCCTTGCCGCTTCAAAATCTTCCATATTTTCCATCTACTTACATTAAAATGAAGAGCAGCCCGTCTAATACTCATTTCAGGATTCTCTCCAAAATATTCTAATATCTGTTCTTCTAAGACAGGTGCCACTTCTACTTCACGATCAGTATCTCGATTCCTTTTTTCAAAAGAACCCCTTTCTCTGAGCCGTATGTGGATATTGGTAAAAGTCGCCACATTAGGTGTAACACGGTTAGGAAACCTCAGGTTGTATTTTCTTTGGGCTGCTAGAGAGTTTCCTTTGCATTCACCATAAATGAAATGCATATCAGCATATTCTTCACTACTATAAATATGTCTAGGCATTTTAAAAGCTTACGACATAGAAAAAATAATGGTTTTAAGTAAGAAATAAACTATGTAATTATTTCCAATAATTGACATGAGCCTACTAGATGTGGTAGACCAATTCCAATAAATACTTAAATGTTAATACTACTGTCCAATTGAAACTTGAAGGCAGCCTACTAAAAGTTTTAAAACATTATCGTTCAGTAATGATTGAAATGAACTCCATTGCATGAACATAAATTTTATTTTTTATCACGAAAACGGTTGGTACTACGGCATTTTTTAAAGAGATAAAAAAGTTTTAGAATGAACAAGGGATTCAAAAAATATTTTATTCTGAAATGTAAAATGAATAGATTTTAAAATATTTTTAAAAATATATTAGGGGTTGCCCATTCTACCCCTTGGTGAGGCACTCAAGGGGGTGAAAAAAATTCACAAGATGCCTTTTAATAAATGTAGTAGATACGCCAAATATTGTGTTTGTTGAAATTTTATTTTTTGAGTAAAAAAATCATAACAGTTTTTAAATTACCCCTTTAAAGGGGCTGTAACTTGACAACGAAGGGGTATTTTGAAAAATGTTATATGAAGAACTCCCATTAATTTGGGCTAAGGAATCTTCAGTTAATTTTTTTCTACTTTGTTTCCGGACACCCTGTATAGAATAAAAATCTTTAAATGGTAAAAAATTAAAAAATTATTTTACTCTCGATTCTTCTCTCTACGAGTTATCTATGTATATAATACTCTAGCGAAACCAATATAAATTGTATATCTGACTGTTACTTTATTAACCAATCAAGCAAATTAACAATAAATACAACATTATTCAATCAAGTAACTCTTTCACTATCTCTTTTTCAGACATAATTATTTAATATTCTATGCAAACATGTGTGGTATACCTTATTTCTTTCAATGCACTTCCTTCTTCTCAATTTCAAAATAAATGAATAAAGCAAGTTAAGATAATTTTATTTAGCAGCTCGCCAATTAGTTTCTTACCGCAAAATTCGGATTTTTTTCGAACATTTAGTATTTATATTAAATATTACATATTCTAACAAATGTATGGGTACCTAACCGATTAGACAGCTTTCTACATATTATTTCGCCATTACACTTGGTAGAATGAAGCATGTTACTATTTTAAAAATGATTTAGTTTTATTTTTGTAAAGAAATCCGAGAAAATTCAATACCATAATTACTTTAGGCGCCCTGTCTCAAACTGTTACGATGACCTGTTGACCTGAATAGAATGTAGTATAATATATGAAAATTAATGGCTTTTGTACCTCAGCTGCCAAATCACTGATGTAAACAATGTTTTTATTGTGATAAATATTTGAAGAATTTTATTTGTTATTAATTAATAATTTAGTAAAATATTAAGTAGAATGAGAAACCAAGCACACAACAAAAAATAATAATTAATGTGTCGCATGTCGTCTTCGAATTCGTAATTGGAGAAAATTTAAATAATTCACTCATATTTTTGACAATGAGGAAACTACTATGAGAACTTAATACTAAATTGTATTTTATGAACGCAAGTGATAATTTTAAAATGGTTTTAAACATTTATTTATAAATGGAGAATGCACAATTTAAATTCATAAATTGTTAAAAAACTATATTAATACTTCTTTTCGGTTTACTTTACAACCAGTATATAAAGAGAATTAATAGATAATATGGGTTTGACACAAAATTAAAAATTCTCATACTCAGAATCGAGATGTGAGTAAATGTTTCAACAGCCCATATTCTATGAAATAAAATAACAAATTCGATTTACCAGCTACGTCCTTTAAAATCTTCCCTTTTCTCTTCCACAGCCATTCACAACGACACACTGGACATTCAAACTAAATATTACCACCAAAATTTAAAGAGAACAAACAACCACGTGCTGGTGATATGCATTTACCCTGCGTGACTGTGTGTAATGCGGGTTAACTACAATTCTCGATACTGACACACATTTGCGCAAATCTGTAAACCTTGAATATTCAACCTGAAACTTGTTAAGAGTCGAATGACCCATTTTTAGGGTGACAAATAACAGTGGATGTAGTATAATATAAACAGACTACAAGAAATTAAATTTCCAAGGTAAAGCTAGATTTAGTTTAGATTAATGCGAAATGTATTGCCTAAAAGTAAGAACACGGATGAAAGTAAAAGAAAAAGAGGACAATTTAACTGAACATGATTTCAAAATGCATTGACATTTATATCGAGCTTATACAAGGTGACCTAAAGTTAAACCGCCAAATGTTTTGGATCTATTTTTAGGTCAAAATAAGACTTTTTTGTTTATTAAGTTTTTTTCCAAAGATGCACCCCTCTAAGCTAGAGCAAAAGGGAAAAGAGAGAAAAATGCATCTCGTTTCAAGGCATTTATTACAAAATGGTGAACATTTTGAAAATTTACGATGACTGCCACCATTTTCAATGTAAAGCTCACACCTACGGACGACAGACTGAGCAGTCCATAGGAATCATGTCCGGAGAGCACGCAGGGCAGTCTCGACCGCGACCGATTCTTCTTCCTGAAGAATAGTCATGCAACCGTCGCAAAGTGGGGCCAAACCGAACTATTTCAGACAAATTAACTCTCTGAAGGCATTTTATGGCCAATCGAGCTGATTTTTTCTTTAATACTTGGAACTAAATACCTAATAGATCCCTCCAAGCGGGATATTAATTTTCATTATAATTTTCAGAATAAAACATGTTTCATTTTTTTCTCAAAAAATACATTTTCTCAGGTAATGTTTAACATTGCAACATTTTTAATACCTAGATATTAAAATGTGTTATACCGGTGCATGAGTAAGGAGTGTGTGGACAATCAAAGGGCGCCACCTGCTGTATATTGCGTAATATGATTTAAATAATTTTGCCAGCCAGGAGCAAAATTAAGTTACTAGTAACCATGCGATGGAATTCTCAAAATATGTCTATAATATCAAAACTTACACTTTACTCTAAGAAATTTCAAAATTTAAAAAATTTATCAGGTGTACCAGTGCAAATAATAAGAACATGTAGACACTAGACATTTATTACAACACAAATGAGATGTACAATAAAAAATAAGTAATTTCACTATTACTCCTTAAACATAATCTATACGCAATAGAGATTCAAAATATGTGCATGACCCCATTTAAAATGGTTTCAATGATTTGAGTTTTTCATAGGAATGCAACTATGACTTATGTGATACCAACAATGAGTTTTAGATTTACAACAGCGAGTTGAAGGTTACAATGGATTAAAATTACAGCTCATCACTAGAATATTATGTAATAAACGAAATTCTGTGAGCCAACATTTGCAATGCTGGCTGTGTGCACTAGAATGTTAAAGAATGATCTAAAATAAGTATGTTCTATTAAAAATACTTCACATGTGACATAGTAGAAGGTAAATTAGCATCACATGGTACCATACGTTACATCAAAGTAAAAAATCTTAACATATTTCATCATACAAGGTATAAACTTAGAGTTTAACTTGCAGTTGCAAAATTGATGTGTAATTTAATCTAATATTTCAACAAAAAACTCACTGTACAAAAACGTGATAATTTCTTTGAAATTATGTAACTAAAATGAAACAATAAAACCTGATTAGAGCCTTGGCATTTTCTGTGACTGCAGCGTGACTTGTCACCACTTCCTAGACGTTCTTGATGTTGCTACGATTACAACTCCGTGCTGCATCAAGATTTCTACCTGAATCTCCTGGAGATTGCTGCGAACAACTCTCCAACCAAAACTTCCCTATATGTCAGCAGGACCCACCTAAAACCAAATATCTGAGTAATAGACTTCCTCCTATTACTCCTCCAAATACTGGGCCCCCTTACATAACCAAAGTGACAGCACCAAACAGCTGGGCTCTTACATCAACTGCTAAATTGCCTGACCCAAATTATTTCTGGCCTAACTCAAATATAAGTCTCTCCAAAACATAATTAATTTTCAAATATCCAGTCCCTCCAAAACACTCTGTAATAATTACAATAAAAAAAACCAAATAAAACTCCAAACTAAGTAAAATAAAAGCTCACCTCATATAGACAGTATTACATAACCTCACGAAACACGTGGAGATAAAATTACGGCAACCAACAGAATTCCTTCCTGGAATTTACAAAATGCTTTCGGCAGGACGGTAAACAAACACTGGGTACATCAAATCAAATCCCTCTTCAGTGTAAGCGATGTAAAACCCAAATTCTTCAACACAAAATAGGGACCGCCGCTGTTCACTCTCGTGGCTGTCGAAAAACGAGCTACCAGCCGGAAATTTCTTTAACAGTTCTCAGTGTTGCCAACTTTGAGCATCTAGAGAACAATTTCTATAGCCAATGAAAATGCGCCAACGAAGGACTTTGTAATCAAAAGACTGAATTACACAATCATGTAATATCTCAACTACAAGAATATACGACTAACACCACCATTCAAGTTATTCTTAAAGAAAACACGTTTATTTCTGGATGTTAGATTTTTGCAGATATACTACACGCTATGTCCTTTAAAGTACGGGCGGTTGCCTACCTCTCTGCTCGAATAAGTGAACTAGTTAGAGTCAACTTACCGCCAATCTATTGAAATTAATCATGTAGCCTTTTCAAATACTACAATATTTTGACTTGAAATTTGAGCAATATTGATACTAATTGACCTTCATCTTTCCTGTAAATTTCAAGGTAAAGGGACCTATACTTATTCTGTTTTAAAGTTTTAGTAATGAAACGTTCATTGCGAGAAAACTGAAATAAAGGTTGTTCTTCTAAAACGGCCAGTTCTGGAGAGAAATTCAAAGATCTTTTACTTTGACAGTACACTTGACAGCTGCCGGGTGCCAGGGTTGAATTATGACATTAGATTCGTGATCCACATTCTTCAAATTCCTAAATAGAAGATATTTCCGTTAAATCAACTTTTTTGAGAAATTCCATGATTTTGTATTTTGACAGCAGATTTAGGAGTTGTCAAGTCTTAACATCTTATGCTGACATTAAATTCTTGATCAGTATTCTCAGAAGCGCCTAAATAGGGTTTTTGTTTCTAACTGAGATACCATACTTCGAGAAATAAACAGATTTTATATTTTGACAGCAGGTAGCCAGCTGCCAACTGTAAAAATTAATATTCCGCCTGGAGGGATCGATTAAAAATTTGGTTCTGAGTATTTAAAAAAAACCAGCTCGCTTGGCAATAAAGTGCCTTCAGAAAGTTAATTTGTCTGAAAAAGTTCGGCTTGGCCCCAAAGTGCGTCGGTGGACTGGTGTAATGGGCTGGATATCCATCTAATTAGAACCATCTGTTTATTCTATCATTTAAAGGTATGTCGTCTAAGACTGGTTGGATATCATTTTCCTAAAAATAAAGAAAAGCTGGACCATTTAGGTGTGGAGGCAGACAAATTGGGCAGATGAGCAAGTCATTGAACAATCCCATCCAAATTTTACACGAGAATTGAAAATGGATATCTCGCACAGCATGCGTATTTCTGTGTTCCCAAATGTGAGCATTATGTTGATTAAAGAAGAATAATACCTCTTGCGCACATTCCTTGCTACAGGCTCTTGGTGTAGAAATCTCTCCTTTCATTCTTTTTATTTTGTTCCATATTGTACTACTTGGTGTTGAAATATTTAAATTGTTACAAAAAGTTAACCAGCTATTTCTAGCTTTCATTTTTAGGAATTTTTTAGATTTCGCCATGACTTTCTTACATTCAAGGTAATGTTCTATTGATGGGTTGGCCCTATATTTCCTAAGTACGTTTTTCCCGTTTTCTATTGTGGTGGAGCATTCCTCGTCCCACCATATTGAATTAGGGTTTTTACGCGGTGAAAATGGTTTGTTTCCTTGAAACATAATTCAACTGCTAAATTAATTTTTCCATGAGGAAGGAATTTGAACATATCTCGAACTGAGTCAAGCTCTGACTGAAATGACACAAAAATTGTTTGCCTAGAGACAAAAACTGCTGTGCCATATTCTCTAGTGATTTTGTTTGTTATACGTTTAACGGATTTTACTATTCCAGAACTTTCAATATTTTTCTTTAAATATTCTTCTTAAAAAATTGTATCCACGTGTTTTATTACACCTCGTCTTTTCATCAAATTATACGGCACATAACAATGAAAATCTTTAATTTTTAAAATAGGGTTGTTTACTAGTTCATAAACGTCCTTAGCGGAACGTATTTCTATTTTAATTCATCAGAGTGCGCCTGCTAAAACACATCTGTATACAGGGTGTTTGGTAAGGCGATGCCGATCCTGAACAGGGAGGTAGAGGGGGTCGTTTGGCATCTATATGACCAAACATACCTATATGAAAAATGCTACGGTTTTTTTTATATTGCCAATTTTGTACTTTTTCAAAAAATCCCCATATTTCATCGTTTATTTAAGTATTACGTACTAAATTTAACTTTTGATATTCTGAAATATTTTTTTTCTTTATCCGAAATACACAAACTTCCAACAAAACAAAAAATGAATGAAAGTTTCTGTCGCCTAAAAAAAATAAAATGACATTTATTAGAAGAAAATTGTAATGGCAATTAAAAGTGTCGATTTTGGAAGTATTACAAAATTTTTTTAAAAAGTCATCTAGATATTACAATTACTTTTAAAACTTCTCTATTGTATCCTCTTTAAGTGACAATATCATACATACCATCAAGTTTTACCAGTCACTAAAAATAGACAAAAGACTATCAGTCGGTAATAATTTTTCATTTCATCAAAAATTAAATATGCGCGTCTTTCAACAAAAACAAAGCTACCGTTTCAAAAACAGTCACGACCAGGCATTTGTTTGTTAGTAATATCACTAACAGCTGTTAGTGCGCATTTTTGTGTTTCCTTTAATTTTAACAAAGTTTATAGCTATCCTCAGTGTTGTGTCGATTTCTACTGATAATTTGTTTTAAGTTTCTGACATATTGAGTAAAATTAATTTCAATGGCTACTTATAGTAACCAAGAGTATGCTGACATACTCTTTTACTATGGCAAAGCAAATGGGAATGCTTACCGGGCCGCAAGATTGTATAATAGACGATTTCATCCACATAGAAGGACTCCAGATCCGCGTGTGTTCAGCAACACTTATCGCCGAATAGCGGAAACAGGTCATTTACATCAACATGAGCCTGCTGTAAGACCTGTACGCCATCATCCCGAAGTTGATGACAATATTCTAGCCGCATTTGCTGCAGATCCCACAACAAGCGTTAGAAAAGTGGCACAGCAAGTTGGATTGTCAATTTGGAAGACTTGGTCAGTAATGAATACGGAAAACAAACATCCTTACCATTATACTTCAGTACAAGGCCTCGAAGAGGGCGACCCTGTACGGAGAATAGCATTTTGTCAGTTTTTGTTGGATGCTGATATTGAGGACCCCCAGTACTTAAAATCCATTCTATGGTGTAACGTGCGGAATGCACAAAAGCATCCTTCGTTACATTTTCTAACATTTAGTAGAAAAATTTTAATAATCAAACGTTTTATTATCCTATGCTCTGGTACTATAACGAACATTCCTAAACAGATGAGAAGTTGGTAGTAGCTTATGCTTACGCATCGGTGTGTTGAACAGCGCACGCTCGATGATATTCAAATTAAATTAAATAAATAAATCAAACTAACTGAAAAATGAAGTCGAGTCGAGTATTTATAATAAAGTCGGATAGTCACATGAAACGTAGAACTATCAGTAACAATATAGATCCTTCAGCTAATTAAATATTTCATTAAAATAAAAGAACTACTTTTTGGGGCGGAGCCACGTTACTGTCGGTCCGGGACATATGTCACAATACGCCGCGTTAGACTAAATTCCTTCTCTTTCACTTGAGCCGTCCTGCGAGGTGGGCGTAATAGAAATTTTGTAAGACCCTAATGGGGATATTAAAATAGGAAGGAACCTTATAGACGTATAAGGTAATAGTTAAATAATTATATATTGTTAAATACCATCTAACGTATAAAAATATTGTTTTAGGTTCTTTTTCTTTTTCTATACAATTACAAATTTCATTTTAACTTCGAAGTGATCTCGATGTTACACCTTTGCTTCGTGAACAATTACCTATAGTTATTCAGCTTTTCTTAATAATCAGTAAATGAATTCTACAATGCTACGTTTCTCTTTACTATGGAATTTCTCGACATGACGCATTTTTAAGATTTTACTACTGAAATCATTCCAAGTCAGCAAAATGGAGGTACCCAACATCAGACTACATAAATCCGTATTCATCCCAGAACAGGAGCGCACTTAGGAATTTCTCTCATCAGGAATTTTAAAACAAAAGATAAGTACTTTTGATTATTATCTCATATAAAAGGGATTATTTTCACTTATAGTAGTTCTCGCTTCATGAAAGCAATGTACTTAGTTATTTTGGTTCATAAAGCCAAGTATCTTAAGTTTAAATCGTAGAATCAAGCGTCTTTTTTTTAAGATTTTGTTTTGTGAATTCGTTGTAATATATTTTAATTCACAGTTACCTTTATCTTGATTCATTGTTGAAATTTTCCATCGTAGTATCGTGTATGCACATTTGTTTGGTTATATATGGTAATAGTCATGGTGCATTTTGTGTAACGAGTATATATAGAGTTGATGTGGTAAAGCCATGGGGCATTTCGTTGTAATATATGTTTTGTGAGTATTGAGAAACAGTTACGAGACATTTTTTTTTGTAATATAGTTATTTTGTCTCTCGTAATATTCTCAAGTAGCCCCCAGGCCTTACTTTGTAATATATTTTGTGTTGCACTTGAGTATATCTGGTGCTGTGGATAGTTTGTTTGTTGGATTATTTGCGAGATACCTCTTTGTATTATAGTTCGGTTTAAATCTCGTAAATATCTAGTGCTATAAATAGTTTGTTTGTCGGATCGTTTGCGAGATACCTTTGTATTATAGTTCGGTTTAAATCTCGTAAATGTTCATATCTTGTTGTATTATATGATTTTTAGTATTGAGGTAATTGTAATATACTTTTTGTCTCGTAAACGCCTCAAGTTTATCTTGCTGTCGAGCACTTGTAATATAGAGTACCTTGTAGTATAGTTTACCTTGTACATATTTCGGTTTAATATTTTGCTATACAGTATCGCTGATGCTGTGATAGCTCATATTTTTTGTAATATAATATTTTGTAATATAGTTATATTGTACATATGTAACACGTGTCTTTTGTTTATCTTTAGCTTCAATTTTCCTTGATTACACTCAGTAATCAATGGCGCCCAAGCCTTGAACTCCATGCCCTTTAGCTCTCCGTATCTTTACTGTGCTAGCCAGGTTACACCAGTGACGCTAACCACGTCGCTCGTAGGGTGGCCTACTTGAACACTTGGGCAATATTTTAACATCGAGTGAAAACCTTCTTTTCAACGCCACAATGGACGGATGAATCAAAATTCTCTCGTGAAGGCATAACAAATTTTCACAATCTCCATTATTGGGCGGACAAGGGCGACAACCCGCAAATGAAGAAACAAACTTCCTTTCAAAATAAGTTTAGTGTCAATGTTCGGATGGGTGTAATTCATGGACATGTCATTGGGCCTCATTACCTACCAGATAATCTGAACGGGGACGCTTACCTCGACTTCTTGGAGAACGATCTTCCTCCTCTCCTGGAAAATCTGCCAATTAACCTTCGTCACCGTATCATTTTCCAAAATGACGGATGCCCAGCCCACTACCGCTTGACAGTCCGTCAATACTTAGATCGAACATATCCCGATCGGTGGATTGGACGTAGTGGACCTATTCTGTGGCCTGCAAGGTCCCCAGATTTAACGCCAGTGGACTATTACGTATGGGGTAGAATGAAGGAACTTGTGTATAATGAGGAAATACAAAGCCGTGTTCAACTAGTGGCAAAAATAGAACGAGCCGCTCTACAACTGCAACAAGAAATGACATTAAGGACAACCACTGCTGAAATTAGAAGACGGGCGAGGAAATGTATTAGAAATAACGGGTCTCATTTTGAACACCAAAAATAATGAATTTGTTTTCAAATAATCATTTTTGTTTTATATGAAGTTTTTTGAAACGATAGTTTTGTTTTTGTTGGAAGATCGCGCATATTTAATTTTTGATGAAATGAAAAATTATTGCCGATTGACAGTCTTTTGTCTATTTTTAATGACTGGTAAAACTTGATGGTATGTATGATATTGTCACTTAAAGAGGATACAATAGAGAAGTTAAGTAATTGTAATATCTAGGTGACTTTTTTAAAAAATTTTATAATATTTCCAAAATCGACACTTTTAATTGCCATTACAATTTTCTTCTAATAAATGTCATTTTATTTTTTTTAGGCGACAGAAACTTTCATTCATTTTTTGTTCTGTTGGAAGTTTATGTATTTCGAATAAAAAAAAAAAATATTTCAGAATATCAAAAGTTACATTTAGTACGTAATACTTAAATAAACGATGAAATATGGGGATTTTTTGAAAAAGTACAAAATTGGAAATATAAAAAAAACCGTAGCATTTTTCATATAGGTATGTTTGGTCATATAGATGCCAAATGACCCCCTCTACCTCCCTGTTCAGGATCGGCATCGCCTTACCAAACACCCTGTATACTGTATATAACAAAGTGACATAGTGACCCTCTGAGAATACCAATGCAAACTGGCACCCGAAATATGGCAACACTGTTAGTTATTGTCTTTATCATGAAAGCATATTTAGGTTTCATTCATAGTTGTATTCATGTTTCATTTTCGTAAAAACAACGATATCTGATTATCGTTCTAATAAAGTACTGTAGCCCGTCGCATGGTGTGACCGTGAAACTTTGATTTACTTATGAAATTTAAAGAATCTCGATTCTTGCTTATTTTTTAAAATTTTCCCGTTTTTAATTATTGAATTACGAACATTAAAGTCTTTCGATTCCATCAGTCTGTCTGCCTCACAGTCGTCTCTGTCTGTTAGCGCTAAAAAACGTTGACAATGAAAAATAATATTTAGGGATTATTAACCTTATATGTATTTAATTATTAACGCTATTTATTGTCAAGGAAAAAACCTTATATATTTTTATTGAAAAATAAACAGGGTGGGGTTAAAAATATTTGAAAAAATACTATCCCAGATTTTTACGTTTCAAGTTATGTCCATTTTGAGTCTTACGTGTGTCTGCCTATCTGGTTGTTGATCGATACCTCTTTTGGCGATACATAATAGTCTAATCTAAGTAGAGAATAATATCTAGTGGGTAATTGATGTGGCTGCTTAAAGAATTATTAATAACAAAAATGTGACGACGATAAATTATTTTAAAAGTCGAAATCCAGCCGAAAGCATTCAGGTCTTCGTCTGATATTATTTATTTTCCACAGCTTTTTAATATAAGTCAGATTCAAATCTAGGATACAAAATCAAACAGTCAACAAATTTTAATGGAGTTTAAAAATCCTGGAATAATTCTTTTTAACTCTTCGATATGAAAGAAAATGAAATTAGGATATTTGTTTCTAGTTGTGCGTCAAATCATTTCTTCTAAAAAACATAAAATTTGTACTAGATCTCAAATCGTTTGTACGTATTATTTAATTAAACGTATTATTAGAGAAGTCATCTTCATCTATGCATGAAAGAAAATTCAAGCCCGTCAGTATTGAAACCGGCGTGCGCACAGTGGTCCCAAATTGAGTTTTTTCGTTCAAAAATAGCTAGAGATCACAAATCTTATTGGAAATGAACAATGTTTTTAAACTAAGACTTAACGAAATTTCAACAAATCCGCGGAGCCTGAATTTAAAAAAAAGTTCATTTTTTAATATTTTAAGTTAAAGGCCAAATAAAAATGTTTTTAAATAATTTTTGATATAATATACTATAACTTCATAGGAGAAAAATATCGACTCCTTGAATATAAGTCAAATGTCAATTTGGCAGCTGTCAATTAACACTTTTTTGTCTAATTTGGCAGCTGATTTGGCTTTACTTAATTTTCCAACTAGCTTTAATTATTCAAAAAACTTCGAAGTAACTTTTTTTTTTTCTAAAAATTGTAAAGTATAAGTTATGTCAATATTTAATGCCTATTTTGGCATAAGACTTGTATTGATAGATTTCAGCTGTCAAATGACATTTGACCTATAATTTAAAATTTTAGACAGAAATAGTCTCTTCGAAGTTTTTTGAATAACTAAAGCTAGTTAGTGTCAATTGACATCTGCCAAATTGACATTTGACTTATATTCACGGACTTGATATTTCTATCATATATGTATTATTCAGTATAATATAATATATCAAAAATTATTTTAAAAATTAATTTTTTCTTCTGCCTTTAACTTAAAATAATAAAGAAGTATTTTTATTTCAAAATTCTGGCTCAGAGGATTTGTTGGAAATTCCGTAAGCGGTAATTTATTTATACATACATTGTTTGGATCAAAATAACATGACAACTGAGTGTCATTCGCATAACACTGGATTTCTGTGTAGTGTACACTATTGAAGATGTTAAAAATATTTTCCAGCTGTTTCATTTGACTAAAAGTTTATGTCACAAAAAAATAATTATCTTATGTTTAAAGACATAGTATTTAGCATATTTCTATAAATAATAAAGAAAGTTTGATTTAAAAAAATCGAAAGTATTACCTCATATAAAAAGTATATTTCTTCATATTGTAACAAAATTTGACATTACAGTAATAATTGATTTTCAAAAGATAGCTTAAATTTAACGTATCGAGAGTATCGTAAAAATGGGTTATTAAATGTTAGTGAGAGATTTACAACAGACAATAGTGAAATTTTTTTTCCGTTTTTGAGATAATCAGCCCTATAATGAAACGTTTGTGTTATCTTACCGCAGCTGTTTTCACATATGAGGTAACGAGGAGTGAATTTCTATCGTGAAAATCTATGAACTATACGCTGCTTGGCATAAAATTGATAAACTATTTTTCTATGTATAACTGGAATTATCAATATAAAAAATATTTACCATAAGTAAATTTAAGAAAATGGTATAATCTTTAAAACATTATTCGGCTTTTATTTGAAATATTTTTTTGTTTGTTATGTTACTTCAGTTTCTGTCGCCTTACTTAAAATCCACCATCCATTATGAGGACTGTAATAAAAAGTAATATATTTTTACGGTATAATTATGGTATTGTCACAAGTTGTAAATGTATAACTGACTACTCATAGTATATATTGAAGCATCCCTTTTGTTGTTAGAAATAAGGTCCATTATTTCCTGACCATATGGGCATTCTTAATTTAGCGCCAAATATAGTAATTTCATTCAAATAGAACCCTTAAGATTATCTGAGGTAACAAATTCTCAACTTATTTTTATTATGTTTATTTAAATGTAGAATACAACTATTACTTATATTTGGCGGTTTTATAATGAATGAGATTATAAAACATATTAAACAAGCTAACCATTATATTCTTCGCCAATTTACTACACCTGTTATATAATTGTTGCACATTCTATAGGATACTCTTCGCAGTGTTTTTGTAAATGATAGCTAACGCTAACTTACTGCCCAAATTTCAATACAATCGGACTTCTCGTTCTTAAGTTATCGTGCTTATTAGAAACATGACGGACAGAGAGGCAGACGGACGGATAGAGGGACGGACATTTTAAAAGTTGTTCAGAATTCGATCACCAACACAGTGATATGAAATTTCTTTTCTCTACGAGCAATATTACCGATTTTAGAAATGTGCCGATCGAATGCAATATACTCTTCGTTTTGTATTTGCGAAGAGTATAGTAATTGATAAACACAAATGTCCTCTAAAAGCTTATTATTATTTTTTAGGACTAATTTAATATAGGTTATCATTTTCATTATTAAACTTGTTTTGATAAGTATTTTGTAGGTATGCTGATTTCAATACTGGCCACATAAGTTTCGAACTGCGCTTTTTTGTCTATTCATCTTGTTGACAGGCCACGTCTCTATTTTGTGAAGTTTTCTTAATGATACTATTAAACTAATTATTTGGTTTTTGATCATAGGACACCAACCAAACCAAACTTTATATTAAATTTACACACAGTATGGATATTAATATTATATCGCCTATTAGCATAAATTACTCTTAAAGAAATGTAATCTAGTTTTCTGCATTTCGTTTCTTCGTATATAATAGCATATTAAACCAATTAGTCGGTTTTTGATCGTAGGACACTCTTAATTCAAACCAAACTTTATATTAAGTATAGACGATTTACACACAGTATGAATATTATTATTGTATCGCCTATTAGCATAAATTAATTTTAAAGAAATGAAATCTAGTTTTCTGCATTTGGTTTCTTCGTATATTATAATAGTATATTCGTAATTTAAAGTAGTAATTTTGGTACACTTTGTTTATTTGCCTGCATTTTATAGCAATTAGCACAAGATTAATTGTAAAAGTACTCTTATCTGTTAAAACATTCTGGATGTATTATGTATATACAACCTTTTATCATATGGATTAGGTACTTACACATTTTGGGACAATAATTCAGTAGCGTATAATTTGGGAAAAAATGGCACTAGAAATAGATACATATTTTTTTCCTAGAGGGCCTTCTTTCGGAACTAATCAACCTTAAAAGTTAAATTTTGAAGAAGGTTTTTGTTGATAGCGCCCAAATTGCTTTGTCGATTGTAATGTTTGGACAGTATAAGAATAGTAGGTATATAATGAGTATCTGATTTAGAGATGTCATATTTTGTCTCGGGAGTCAGGGGTTGAACATCCCTAATGCTTATTTATCCTAAATGTTGATATAAATTAATTTATTACTTCATTACTAAATGTCAAATTTTTCAAATATTAAATGATTACATAGAAACTAAACATTATTTCTCATGAAAACCACAAACTTATTAATTTAAGAAAAAACACTGTAGAATTGCGTGTAGTAATGTTTTTTTAAATAGGTAATACATTTCTCATCTCGTGAATATGCTGGCATGAATTTTACGTAGGAATTTGTTGCTAGTAATTTAGAAGTAAAATAACTTATCAGAAACGCTTCCTAACAGTAATTCCAAATAGGAAAATGTCAGTTTTTGTGACACACTACTAAAACAAATTTTGGTCAAAAATGAGTGGCATTATTCATGTCTAACAGGAGCATCTTTCTAGAAAACTATTTTATGTCAACATTTAGGGGTACAACTCGTTACGGGTGTCCTACTCCTAGCTTTCTAGACAAGATGCGAAAGATACCACAACGTTGAATAAAAATTACTAACTTACTATCTATACTCTACTAGTTTTATTACAATCGATAAAGCGGTTAGGAAGCGACCAGCAAAGAAGCTGTTTAAAATTGAACCTTCAAGGGACTAGCACTCCGAAAAGAGACTACCTAAGAAAAAAATATAGGTACTTTTATACGCACCAGAAGTAATACCGCATACTGCTTTGACACCCTGTATATAAGAGACCAGCTAATATTAATATCCGCTTTACTTTTAATAATGGAAACTAAATATTACTACGCAGAATTAAATATTTAAATCATATAGTATGATTATATCCCTGCTAATTTATTTCTTTCTCGCAGATAAGTATAATATTGCAATAGATTTGGAAGAATCAAATATATTTTTCTCAATTAAATCTATTATTCTTATATATTAATAATTTAGTTTGGATGAACAAATACGGTGGAAACAAATCATTCCATTTCGTCAGTTAATTAAATATTTTGTATATCCTTATTATAACATTGCATTCAATATAATAAAAAATATTAGATACTTATTTCTTAAATTGAACGCCTCTTATGCATGTCCAGCCTCCCATATTCCCAGTGTGACGAATTACCCAGTCCAAATTCTGACGTAGGTCCATAAAAGTTATAAGAAACCTAACAGTTTGAAGCAGTAAACTAGGCAACATTGTTGGATGCCACAATGCAATGGTTTATTAAAGTTTTACACAGAAAGGGGTGCCACACTGTTAAAACGTCTTTATATACTACCATTACTTATTATGGTGTGAGAGTATAAAACGGGTGCTAGAATTACATTCATTAACGTGGGTGCCTCTCGGCAAATAATAAATATATATATATATATATATATATATATATATATATATATATATGAAAACTACTAGGTTCACGGGTTGAACCGCGTCTGAGATTATTGGAGTCTCGACGTTTCGGCTCCCACTTTGGAGCCATTTTCAAGAGAAAGGGGAAGAAGAATCGATAATGTATGAGATATGGGAGGGTCTAGTCTAGGAAGTGTAAGGAATGGTTCTAGTCCGGGGCCTCAATCTGCCTACTCCCCAGGTCGAACCGTGGTTCGTCTCTAAGATCTCAATCTCAGTTCTTAGAGAGAACCGACGAGTTGTGGGTTGGGGTGAGGTATTTATAGTAGGAATGGTGGGTGTGGCGAGCACTGGTGCAGAACGGTTGCGCATGGTAGGAGGGTGGTGGTCTTGGACCACACAGCGACCCTCCTACCATGCGCAACCGTTCTGCACCAGTGCTCGCCACACCCACCATTCCTACTATAAATACCTCACCCCAACCCACAACTCGTCGGTTCTCTCTAAGAACTGAGATTGAGATCTTAGAGACGAACCACGGTTCGACCTGGGGAGTAGGCAGATTGAGGCCCCGGACTAGAACCATTCCTTACACTTCCTAGACTAGACCCTCCCATATCCCATACATTATCGATTCTTCTTCCCCTTTCTCTTGAAAATGGCTCCAAAGTGGGAGCCGAAACGTCGAGACTCCAATAATCTCAGACGCGGTTCAACCCGTGAACCTAGTAGTTTTCATACAGACAACCGCGGAAACCTATCCGAATATATATATATATATATATATATATATATATATATATATATATCCCGCTATCATTTCTGCGTCCTGTAATAGGCAATTTACATTTAAACCTGCGTCCGGTGTAATTCTGCGACCGTATATCGGACGCAGAATTACAAGTGACGTTATTTCCATTTCCCGCCAAGATACATCGATTATTTATTTATCACAAGTTAGCATATTTAACCGTGACCCACGGATTAAATTCTTAAACCATTTCTTAAAGAAATGCGGACTCTACAGGCAAAAGTTTAAGAGCGCGTCGGTCGCAGAATTGATAGAGAAATGAAATATTTTGTATATTTTTAGTTCAGCAAATTTACTACCGAGACGCCACCGTTTGTCATGTAAATATACGTTTTGTATATTCTGGTTTTATTAAAAAGGCCTTTTCCGCGTCCGCTATTTTGGCAACGTCGCTAATAACTGTTATCTTGACGATAGCTAGTTACCATCTACGTATGCTTTGACTTGCGGCGATGGAAGGTTACATTCAAATGAAAGCGTTTAAATTTTATATATTACTTCAACCTCTTACAGATTCCGTGACGTTATGGTCCAAAATTAAATCCGAATTATACAATATGTACATGGCATTATAATGAAGGTGAAAAGATTATAATTGTATGCTTACGAGGAAAAGTCACACTTTATAACGATTATTTTTTATGAAAAGTCCGTAAATATTTGCAAAAATGTGAAAAACTATAAAGAGTGAAGTGCTTCATTTGTGAGTATTTTAAAAACCGATATTAATACAAATGTAATGGATTAAAAGTTCTAGTTGTTGTTATTAACTACTGTTGCGAAGATCTTTGATATTCCATCATTAGAAATCTCCAATACTAAGTTCAGGACTCCCATGTGGTCATGGAATTGAGCCATGAAATTTTACTGAACAGAAAAATGAATTCGCAGTGAGAGATTAAGATTTACCATAATTATTATTCCATAACATTTTTCTTTAATTCCATGTCTCAATTATTACCATTCTGTTAAAAGTTTTGGAAAACAGTATCATTTTCGAACTGCCAATGAAAAGCAGGCTCATTTATTTTGCATTTTTTTTAAGCCGAAACGATTTTAGATGTTATTTAACCTTCATTTGATGTAATTTAGATGGACCTGTTTGTTTTTTGGCTATCGTCTAAGAACACTTAGTGCAGTAACGGGTAGAAGTTGCAGTCGTGCGTGGTTAACTCCAAATACCTACTTGATTAACACTTTGCATGATTGACTTGGTACGACCACAGTAATAGAATAAGCAAGGAATATGTTTTTTTCAAGTAGTTTTTCAGTCTTACTAAAAATATTTAGAAGTAAAATTGATGTCACCTAACTTCACTAAACTCAGTTCGAATCTGAGAGATATCACACTGGTCAATTTTCAAGTTCTAGGCGGACAAATTTCTACAAATTTGCAAATGAATAGAAAATATTTGTTAGAAAAGCGAAAAAATATAGAAAAAGATTTAGACACTGAAGGGGTGGTTTTGAAGAGTTTTTAAAATATTTAGTTTTAATATTCTAAAACATTGTAGATACGATAATATTGTTCCCGTGAATACACTAAAAATAGTAAAAAAAATTCTAAGGACCAAGGTTATGGATTTTAAGGGGGTTGGAAATTAAATATTATTTTAATATTACGTAACGTTTTGAATAAGGTTTGTGAATCTACGAAAAAAATGTAAAGTAAATGTAGTGAAATAAATGTAAGTTCTTAAAGGATGGTTTTTGAAAGGGTGTAGCGGACAATTTTATGTTTCGAGAACGAACGAAATTATTTCAATTATATTTTTTCTGTTTTTGATGCAAAACGGTTTACTTTGTAATTTTAGGTTGTCCTTAAAATAATATTAAGATATGTTGTAAATTAAGTTGTATTTAAAATGAAGTGCTTGATTGCTCTAAGTAGAGAGATGTAAAAGTAGGGAATTGTAATTTTCTGAATATCCACAAATTCTTGCAGGTCTATAGTTTTATTTACATTGATCTAAGTTCTGTCTATTTAAGAACTATAATTATCTATTATTACTTTATCATTTTATGAAAAAAAAAACTGCTACCATCTGCTACTTTAATCATAAATTTACTTTCAGTTACTTACGCTCCACCACGGAGAAGTCTCTTTGAGTTATGGTCAATGGAATGTGACAAAGGGAAAACATAATAGGATGTACTTGCATATCCTTAATCTCTGCACCTTTTAGCTCTTTCGCTAAGTTTGTCTGGCAATGTCCTTGGCCGTCCAGGTGTTTTGGAAGTTGATTGCTGATTAGGCTTTTTCGACTTTTCCAGTTCATTAAATTTAATGTCCCTATCCAACCAGTAATAATTACTTTTTAAAAACTTGACCTTATCCTACAACTTTCTCGCCATCTTTCAGAAATACAATATCCAATTTTTCAAATTGCTTCCATCATTACCCGTTTTGAAGCTCCTCTACAATGTTGTATGTTAAGGACATGTATAGACACAGACATGTACACACTATAAATTGTATATTATAAAAGGTGTCCCTCAGTTCGAATGAAGTTTAAATAGATTAAGTGATATATTAATTTTACTTTACAATGTAATTAAGGTATTCTTAGTATGACTATTTTAAAATGAGTGAAGCATGCTGCTTACTACGAATGCTCCTTAAAATAAATAGGATGTATACTTAATCTCAATGGCACCTCGTTACAGGCGCGGATTCAGGGAGGGGGCGAAGGGAATCACGCCCCCCCCCCTGGAGCAAAGTTTAGATAAGAAAACCTGATATAAAAATAAATTTATTTTAATGCATTTTTCCCTCAACAAAATGCTGGATCCGCACCTGCCTCGTTACCGGAAATTGTACAGCATTCATACAAAATATTAGCTAAATATATATTCGCAATCAGCTATGCTCAACTGCAACTTCTACTCCTATAAACATACTTCTAAATAATTTTATTCAGAAGTACGTTTATAGGAATAGAAGTTGCAACTTCGTATTTACGAAGTTAGAGAATTCATCAAAACAACATGCTGAAATACATCATTGATGTACCTCTTCTACGAACGAAATTGTTGGTTAATCGATGAGATAAATTTTTTTCGCTATGAAATATAGTTATTATAAAATTCATCATTTTCGCATTATGGTTATTACTTTGTACCACATAGGCCACGAATAATTGGTCTACTCTACTCATTGCACATATTTTAAATTTTCTCAAACTGTTTTGTCCAACGAGAAAAATGTTCCTGATGCAATTTTCTATCCTTAACAATTTATCTTTCAATTTCTAGATTCAATTAAACATTTTTTTCACGCCGTTCTTCAGCCCTCCGAGTCCCCGGTGAGCCGTCACTATAATATAGTTTGCATTGCACGTATAAAGTAATAAAAAGAAGTTCAATTTATTCCAAAATTTAAAATATCATTTGAAATATTTTTCATCGACATCCATTGATATGAGTTTGAGTATATTTCTCAGCTGATAGTGTGTCCCAATTGAGGCTGTATGTATTGCTATTTCATCCGTTATTATATAAGATGGAAATGGACAGAATTTTAGAGAATTCTTGTGTATTTCAATGGCGCTTTTAGATTTGATATAACCTTTACTTCCCTCACACACCGAAGGGAATTATTGTATTCGAGAAAAATCACTCCAAGATTTTTTCGAATTTTCACGTTTCCGATCATGTAGATTACGAAAATAATACATTTTTTCAATTTCATCGGTCTGTCTTTCGGTCTGTTGTCATTAACTAAAAAACTACTTAACGGAGAACAGTAAAATTTGGTAGGGAATAGAAAACGAAAAAGAATTTTCTCTCCAATTTAAAATTTTTACGTTCTACTTATAAAAAAAAACATTTTTAACCACTTCTACCCCACTACGTCGACATGCAACTAAAAATGTGACAGATGGCAATAATATTTGGCATATAGTTAACACAACTGGCAAGGAAGACACCTCTTATAGTTTTAGTGAGAAATATTCAGATCAGTCATCCTAAGAAATAATTCAATCATGATGGAAATTTGTAAAGCAAGCCTTCTATATTTTTGGCACTTTTTATTTAATATTGAATTTTTGCTGTCGAATAACTCTGTATATTTCGTTGACCAAAAGTTATCAGGTCTTCTTTGTAATAATAGTGATAACTACATTCCGATTATTATCATTTTCATATGTCGTTTCATAATTAATAATTTGTTAGAGTAACCGCACTGTATAAGTAAAGAGGCAAGTTCTATCTAAATACCTTTACCTTTTTTGTTTTTAAAATAATTGAGGAAACCCATATTGCGAAACCATATTTTCCTTGTATACATTGTTACGATAATAATAATAATAATAATAATAATAATAATAATCTACAGGAGGAATATTCTTAAAGAACGGGTAGAGAACGCGAAGTGTCGTATTTGTGGTGAAAAAGATGAATACCTTGATCACATTCTAGCATACCTAGATAGACACAACAGAGTAGCAGGGATCATCCATCAAAACCTGCGTGTGGAGCACATGAATCTCACAGAAACGACTCCATATTACCTATATGAGCCGCCACCAGTTTGCGAAGATGAAAATGTGCGCCTCTACTGGAACAGGCCAATATTAACTGACAGAACGATACCCAACAATATTCCGGACCTAGTATTGACACTCAAAAATGAAAAGAAGGCATATATAATCGATATTGCCGTTCCACTACCTGCCAACATATTGAAGACGCAAGCGGAAAAAATCAACAAATATATGCCGCTGGCAGATGAGATTAAAAAGATGTGGAAAATGGATAGCGTCACTATAGTACCCATAGTCCTAGGAGCGACTGGAGAAATACCACACAAATTACACGAAGGCCTAAACTTACTAAAACTACAAAAGAGCCTATACCTAGCAATACAAAAATCGGTGCTATTGGATACGTGCAGCATAGTGAGACGAGTACTTGGCCAATAAGTATAGAGGCGTTTTTAACGCATGCAAAAAGTGGAGCATCTTGTCTACGGACCGATGTAAACTGCTTACAAACCAGAGCAATCTGAGAAAAAGGGAACATAATAATAATAATAATAATAATAAGGGCGCAGGGGGTACATGGCGCGATTGCGCGAGGTCTGGTGTCAGATGCACCCAGAGCATCGCGCCTTCTCTGAACAACAACTCAGACATCAGGTATCCTTCCTGCGCAGATCAGGTTATGTAAGGGCACCCCGTCAGCAGGAGGAAGCTCCAGTCGCACTTCCACCGCGGCAAATACCGGCAAATACCGGTTGTCGGGGAACAACCCAGAAGGTACTCCTAACTTAAGAACGAGGGTTAGCCTTAACAGCAGGGCTACCCTGAAGCCACAAGACCTGGCACGGATGGACGCTGCCATCGATGAGGAGCTACCAGAAGACGCCGACATTTGGCAGATCAACACTGCCCTGTACAACGCTGTACAATCAGGGCCCCAAGCGGTATCGATAAGGCTAAGCGGCGTGTACAAAAGATCGAAGGCAAAATACAGTTGGCCAGACAACACGCTTCTCGAATCCAAAGTGTGTTGGAACACGTCACAGCTGGCAAGGCATTCACGCCTAAAGTCCGGCGAATAGCAGCCGGCCTAAGACGCCAGCACCTGTAATGGTATAATTTATTATTCTGATAACACACGCGTGTGCCATGAAAGTTCAAAGAACTTAGTTTATTAGTTTAAGTATTTACCTTTTAATTAGGTTATGATTATTGCTGTTTCGGCAGAATGTTGTCACTAGACAAGTCCAATTCGTAACATGTAATAATTAATAGTTAATAATAAATGATATACCTTTGAAGTAGATGGTTGTGTTTGCTTTAAATAGATATAAGATGTACAAGTTTATCACATGGCGATCCTGCCAGGATCGGTTATAAGAATTAGTTCAATTGTATGTTATATTTATAATATTACAAAAAAAAAAAAAAGTAGAAAAAGTGCAAATAGTTATATACATGGATTTATAAAGAAAAATAAGTTAAATGGTCGTTTTATGGTTATGGTTATGGTAATGGTTATAGTTATCTTATAAAAATATAGAAAAAAAATGGGTGGCACACAAAGCAAGGAAGAAATAATTGTGGCAGGAAATAGTGGTGGCCAGACAGATGAAATTTCAGTAGGAGCCCTTTCCACAATAAATATAATCGAAATAGTAGTCATTATTTTGGCAGTAGTCCTTATAATGGTATATTGCTATGGCAGATGCAAGAGGAAATTCGAAGAGAAAATAAGAGCAGAAATCAGAGCCAGCCAAGAAATTGCATAGCACCGTTCTATTTTTATTTTAGGTTTTTAGGTATGAAATTAGTATATGTAGCTTAGTATGGAATCCGCTACAAAGTTATGAACATTGCTGGAGATTTTAAATATTTATCAGAAGAGTTGACAGTTTTCAATAGAAATTTAGCGAAAGACAGTGTAGTGAGACGAAAGGACAGTGATATAACAAATCGTAAGTTAAGAAAATTAGATAAGTTTAAAAATAGTTATGTTAGTTTGAAAGATTCGTATAATAAATCGAACATCGATATTAAAGTTAGAGATGAAATTAAGGGATATGCAGAAATCATTAATAAATATTTAAAGGGGATTGAATCCATTTTGAATGAAAGATTGCAGTCATCGTGCACTGAAGAGTCTGAAAGGGATGAAAAATCATTACAAATTTCAGATTCCGATTCATCAATTTCAGGGTGCTCAGATACCGAAGTAAAAATGTCTGAAAAATTTGAATTAAAAACAGCTGCAAGTTTACTGCCAGTTATGAATGGTAGCGAAACTGTAACAAAACAACTTATCGATGCTATTGAGTTATACGACTCTATGTTAGACCCCGCCGGTAAATTCTTGTTGACAACCTATATTTTAAAGAAATGTTTGTCAGAAAATGCAAAAATTAGGCTTAACAAAACTTACGACTCAAATGCTCAATTGATAGTAGATTTGAAAAATCATTTTATCACCAAAAAATCTGTGTCATATTTATCCACACAATTAAATAATGCCAAGCAAGGCGGAAAATCCATCGAGCAATTCGGCAAAACAATTGAAGAGTTATTGACGGATCTGACAATTACTCAGAGTGAGGACAATGAAAATTCTCTAAAAATATTAGGAAAAGTCAATGAAAAAATTGCAATAAATACTTTCGCAAATGGGCTGCGAAACAATGATTTAAGAACGGTAATTAAAGCTCGCAATTATTCTAAATTATCTGACGCGATTCAAGGTGCAAAAGATGAGGAAATTCCTAATAATACACAGTCAAACAGTCAAGTGTTTCATATACGCGGAAATAAAAATTACAGGCGAAGTTCTACAAATAACAATAGATTTTTTAGAGGTAACAATCATAACTTTTCGTATAATTTTTCAAGAAACCAGGTCAGAGGTGTAAATAATAATTCCAACTACAGAGGTCATAATAATAGAACTAATTTTAGCAATCGTGCAAGAGGCAATTATTTTGCAAGTAATACGCGTAGAACATATTACATGTCAAAAGAAAATGAACATTCCGATAATAATGCAAGTACTGATTTTCGTGGAAATTCACAAAGTACCGCATCTGATTCATTTTTTCGAGGCCCACCGAGAGATTAAAAAGTCGGATGTTTTAACAATAAATGGCTTAAATTTTGTTGAATTAATTTATGGAAATAATAAATTAAAATTCTTAATTGACACTGGATCCACAGTTAGCATTATTTTTAGTAAATATCTAGCCAAACATGAAACAATTGACTTATCAAATAAAATTAAATTAAAGGGAATTTCTGGGTCAAGAATATCAAAAGGCACAGCTTATATTTCACTACAAGTAAACAATACACAGCTATGTCATCAATTCTTACTAATCGACGACCTTGACCATAACATGCATGGTATTTTGGGTTCAGATTTCATTTGTAAATATTCAGCTATAATAGATTACGAACAATTTTTATTCTCTTTCTGGTATAATAATGAAAAGATTTTAATTCCTTTACAATCTGAACATGCATTTTATACTTCAATTCCTGCAAGGTGCGAAATAATAAAATATTACAATGTTGACATAACTGAAGACTGCGTTGTTTTACCGGGCGAATTATGCGAAGGTATTTTTGTCGCTGGAACTCTAGCGCGACCTAAGCAAAATATGATTCCTATTAAAATACTCAATGTCCGAGATGAGGAAGTCGTTTTAAAAAATTTTAGGCCTAAAATAGAAAAATTGGAGAATTATAATTTAGTTGAATTTAAAGACAAGAAACATTTTTCGGTGGATAGAGCGAATCAATTATTAAATGTAATTAAAGTAAATCATTTAAATAAAGAGGAAAAATGTACCTTAGAAAAAATCTGCGTTAAATACTCAGACGTGTTTCAATTAGAGGGGGATCCATTAACAACTACTAATATTTATAAAGAAAAAATACAATTAAATACATCTGCTAAGCCTGTGTATGTAAAGCCTTATCGGCTACCTCACGCTCAAAAAACAGAAATTCATCAACAAATTGATGAAATGTTAAAAGAAGGAATTATAGAGGAAACAAGGTCAAAATGGTCAGCGCCTTTGCTGATTGTTCCAAAAAAAGTTGATCAGAACGGAATTAAAAAATGGCGAGTCGTTGTAGATTATAGGCAATTAAATAAACAAGTACAGGATGACAAATTTCCGTTGCCCTGTATCACAGAAATTTTAGATTCACTATCTGGAGCTATGTATTTTTCTCATCTTGATTTGTCTCAGGGATATTATCAGATCGAACTTGACCATTCTAGTAGAAAATATACAGCTTTTACAACAGATCGTGGTCAGTACCAAATGACGAGACTTCCAATGGGTTTAAAAATTAGTCCTAGTGCTTTTTCTCGAGCAATGACAATTGCAATGTCAGGTTTAAACTATGAATGTTGCTTTGTTTATTTAGACGATTTAATTGTTTTTGGAAATAATTTATTAAATCATAATAGAAACTTAGTAAAAATTTTTCAAAGGCTACGGGAAGTAAATCTAAAGTTAAATCCGAATAAATGTGAATTTTTGAAAAAAGAAATTCTTTACTTAGGACATACAATTTCTTCAGAAGGTGTTTCACCTGATCCCTCAAAAATTGAAGTGATTCAAAAATTTCCAGTTCCTAAAGATTCTAATGAAGTCAAAAGATTTGTTACTTTTGCTAATTATTATAGAAAATATATTCAAAATTTCGCACATATTGCAACACCGCTTAATAATTTAACTAGGAAAAATATTCAGTTTGTTTGGACTCTGGAATGTCAGAAGTCTTTTGAAAAATTGAAACAAGCCTTAGTTACTGCTCCTGTGTTACAGTATCCAAATTTTTCACCTGATAATTGTTTCCAATTGAAAACAGATGCATCTAGAAATGCTTTTGGGGCCGTATTATCAAATGGCGATGACAGACCTGTTGCATTTGCTAGTCGATCTCTTAATAAAGCTGAGAAAAACTACAGTGCTAGCGAATTAGAACTAGCAAGTATAGTATTTTCAGTAAGGCATTTCAGGCCATATCTATACGGAAGAAGGTTCATAATATTAACCGATCATAGGCCATTAATTTATTTGTTCGGAATGACAAACCCCTCTAGTAGGTTAACAAAATTTAGGTTAGTTCTCGAAGAGTACGATTTTACAGTGAAATATATAAAAGGCAAAGAAAATGTTGTGGCAGACGCTCTGTCACGGGTTGTCATAACTTCTGAGGAATTAAAAAAAATTTGAATAACAGCGTATGTAATGCGATATACGTTACAACAAGAGCACAAACGTCTGGAAATAGTGTTCAAGGTGGTTTTGAAGAATCTAGTAACGACAAAAGGATTGATCACCCCGGCGTCGTAGAGATATTAAAACCGCCTAAGGATTCTTTCCAGTTATGTCCAATTTCTTGTTCAGACTTTGAAAAACTTATAAAAGGTAAAAAGTATGATTGCCAAGTAGGGAACTTATTATGTATTAATGATTCGCGAATAATTTATGTAAAGCAGGATCCTCGATCGGCATTAGACTTAGGTACTATGTTGAGAGACCTGAAATATATTTATGTTAAATGCAAAATTCCGGAATTAATAATTTTAAAAAATAAGGAGTGCGCACAAATCCTTGAAAATATTTTAAAGTTTCCAAATAAAATAAAAAATAGTGGCATAAAATTATCCATTTTGAAAGGTGTTCAAAACATCGTAGATTATGAAACTAGACAAATTATAATGAATGATTATCACATACTACCAACAGGTGGGCATGCAGGAATAAATCGTATGTTTAACAATATAAAAAAACATTATTTTTGGGGAGGTTTCCGTAAAGATATTGAGAAATTTGTAAAGAGTTGTGATGATTGTCAACGCTATAAACATTCCAACCAAAACAAAGAATCCATGACGGTTACAACTACCGCTTGTTCAGGATTTCAAAAAGTTTTTTTAGACTTAGTAGACCTTTGGAGGTAGATTCAGAAAACAATCGATATATTTTAACTTTGCAATGTGAGCTGACCAAGTTTGTAGAAGCTTACCCCTTACAAAATAAAGAAGCCTACACAGTAGCAAAGGCTTTTGTAGACAATTTCATTTTGCGCTATGGTATACCAAATTCAATTGTTTCAGATCAAGGCACTGAATTTTTAGCTACAATTTTTAAAGAGATATGTGAACTTTTGAAAATTACGAAGCTGCATTCCACAGCATATCATCATGAGACTCTAGGTTCTCTGGAAAATTCACATAAAAACTTAGGAGCTTATTTGCGAATGCAAGTTGCAAAGCATTCCAATGCTTGGAGCTCGTGGGTGCCATATTGGTGTTTTGCTTACAATACTACAGTTCATAGTGAAACCAAATACACACCCTACGAACTAATTTTTGGAAAAACAGCTAGATTGCCGTCTAATCTGAGTAAAGGTATAGATCCTCTATATAATTTTGACGATTATCCCTTGGAGTTAAAGTATCGGTTGCAACAAGCATGTAGCGATGCAAAAAACAATTTAATTTCATCTAAACTTACACGGAAATCGATTTATGATAAGAATCAAAAAATTGTAAATTATAATATAGGAGATAAGGTAATGTTAAGAAATAACCCAACAAATAAATTGGAACCTATATATAAAGGTCCATACTGTGTAATTAAAGATAAGACTCCAAACATAGTTATAAAAATAGGTGATAATTTAGTGGAAGTGCACAAAAACAGGGTTAAATTGTACCATGAAAAATGAAAAAAAAAAATGCATGTCTTTGAGCTCAGCATGAATTTTTTTTTAATTCCTCCGGGGAAGATGTAATGGTATAATTTATTATTCTGATAACACACGCGTGTGCCATGAAAGTTCAAAGAACTTAGTTTATTAGTTTAAGTATTTACCTTTTAATTAGGTTATGATTATTGCTGTTTCGGCAGAATGTTGTCACTAGACAAGTCCAATTCGTAACATGTAATAATTAATAGTTAATAATAAATGATATACCTTTGAAGTAGATGGTTGTGTTTGCTTTAAATAGATATAAGATGTACAAGTTTATCACACACCACACACTAAATCTAACAGTGATGCTTACCATTAAGCAACACTGTTTAGATCGGATTCGAGCGCTCATGGCTGTCAAGAAAAATCTAATAAGGCGGGTAAGGAGTATGGAACAAAATACATTGTTCCGTACGAATCCTTCCCGCCTATTTCAAGAGCCACAGCGTGTTGTCGACAATCCGCCAGCTGTAGCCGATGTCGAAATCTTCTGGAAGGGAATCTACGAAACGACACGTCCATTCGATAGCGACACTCCAGCAATCGCACACTTCGAGGCTCTCTGCCGTAGAACCTTTGTAGAGCCAGAAGAAGTGTGCACGGCAATCAGTTCGGAGGAAGTTCAACAAGCTCTTGTTGGTACTAAGAACTTCGCTGCTCCGGGTCCAGACGGCATAAACAACTGGTGGTGGAAAAAATTCCCTTGCACCCACCGTCGTCTGGCTCGAGTTTTCAACTCGTGGTTGAACGAGGAGCAGCAGATTCCGGACTGGTTTGTTGAGGGACGTACCGTGCTAATCCCCAAGAAGGGAGATTTGTCCGATCCAAGGAATTATAGGCCAATCACCTGTCTGAACTCCTGCTACAAGATATTTACACGTATCTTGTATGCTAGGACACTAAGGCAGGTTGATCCGGTATTCCAGCAGATTTACGAGCAGCGTGGCGCCAAGAAGGGCATGGCAGGTTGCAAAGACAGCCTGCTGATAGACCGCTGTATTACGCAGGATTCTGTGCAGTACAAGTGGAACCTATCTATGGCCTGGATTGACTATCGTAAGGCATTTGACACTACATCGCACCAACTACTGGTGCATTTGCTCAAATGTCTTGCAGTAGCAGAGTCACTAGTGAGATACATAGAACAACTGCTGCCACTCTGGAGGACTCGTTTCACCATAACATCTGGTGCAAAGCGGGTTACAACAGAGCAGGTGGTATTCAAAAGAGGAGTTTTCCAGGGAGACTCTCTGAGTCCCCTCCTCTTTTGCATCTCACTGCTGCCGTTATCTGTTGAACTCCTCCAAACTCGCGGGTACCATTGTGGACCACCCAGCAACCGGAGGCATAAGGTCACTCATCTATTCTATATGGATGACCTCAAACTGTATGCCTCCGGAGAGCACGAACTTCAGAATGCTCTAAGGGTGGTCGAAGAGTACACGCGGGCCATTGGCATGGAGTTCGGGTTGGACAAGTGTGCGGTCGTCCATCTCAAGAGAGGACGATGGGGGGACTTTGCTGAAGACGCGCAACTCGCAGACGGAAGCATCCTAAGACATCTGGATGCCGGAGAGACCTACACATACCTGGGTGTGCAACAACATCACATCCAGGATGTGCAGCAAGTTAAAGAATCTCTCCGCGGCAAGTACAGACGCCTACTCCGAAAGATTTGGTCATCAGAACTTTCGGGGAACAACAAGGTGTCTGCGACTAATATGCTTGCCGTTCCTGTCCTGCTCTAATCCTTTGGGGTAGTCAAATGGACTGTAGATGAGCTGCGCCAATTAGATAGAAGTACCCGCAAGATGATGAATATCAATAGGAGTATTCATCCTAGATCGTCCGTTCCTCGTGTGTACCTCTCACGTCAACGGAGGGGGCGAGGACTCTTGGGTCTGGAGTGTCTGCATGGCAGAGTAGCACTAAGTATGGCATGCAACATCTTAAGGAGCTCAGACCCGCTTCTGCAATTAGTGAGAGATCACGAAAATGTAGGAGTAGGTGCAGGATTGTTTAAGGCGACAAAACGAGCCGCAGATGAACTTGGTCTCGTATTCGACAACAGACGAGGAGGCCGGCGCGGTGCTGACCCAGAGTCAGTCACTGAACTGCAGCCACCTCTCCTGAAGGCCCAAATAAAAGCTGCCGAACAGGAATATCTGTTTAGGCAGCATGTCGATAAACCCATGCACGGGGTGTTCTATAAGAACCTAGAAACACTGGGTTTATCGACTAAGCTGACATTCGCCTTTTTAAAGTCAGCTGGGCTAAAGTCGGAGACCGAGGGATTCATTGTGGCCTGCCAAGATGGTGTAATCAACACTTTGGTTTACCGAAGCCGCGTAATGGGTGTAGAGGTTCCTGATATTAACTGCAGGACCTGTCGTCAGGCGCCGGAATCGCTCATGCATTTACTATCTGCATGCCCGATATATGCAATTTCGGCCTACATCCATCGCCATAACGCGGCGTTACGGGTGCTGTATTACTATCTATGGCACTCGTACGGAGTAGACCAGACGCCAGTGCTGCCTTACGTCCCCGGAGACATCGAATCCGTTGTCGAAAATGAGAGGTGCCGAATTTACTGGAACTTCTCGTTTCTGACAATCAGGCTAATTCAAGCCAACAAGCCTGATATAGTCCTCCTCGACCATCAAAACAAGGTGATGTTTGTGATCGAGTTCTCAGCCCCTGCTGAGCCAAACACCGCTTTGAAAGAGGTGGAAAAACGGACCAAATATCGTGATCTCCGGTACGAGCTCCAAGTGCTGTACCCAGGCCACTCGGTCAAGATGGTCGTTCTAATAATCGGTGTACTCGGAGGTATCGGTCGGAAAGCACGGAAGCCCTGTCCGGCAACGGTGAAACCGAAAAAAAAACAAATAATAATAATAATAATTATAATAATATAATAATATAATAATATAATAATAATAATAATAATAATAATAATAATAATAATTTATTTTTCATATGTCGTCTACATTACAATTGTATAGGAATAGTGAAGTTACAACATATACCTTAAAAACTAGGTAAAAAGCCTCATACAGTGAAAAAACATTTAGATAGCAAAAACAGTTTTAACTTTATTTAATTTAAAATTCAGCAAGTTTCTAGCTACTTTACATTCAGAGGGTAAGTTATTAAACAATTTTGGTGCCATGTAATTTGGAGAATTGTAGGTTAAATTAAATCTTGCATATGGTATTCGAAACTCTTTCTTGCTACGCGAATTTGCATTATGAATATTTTTATTCACAATTAACATAATCTTGTTTCGATAAGTATAAACGCATATTTCGAAAATGTATAAGCATGGCAAAATTAATATATTGTACTCTCTAAAGATCTCTTTGCAAGAGTGGGTACTAGAAACACGAGCTATACAACGCATTATCCGTTTTTGAGCAATGGAGACATTCTGTGATAAAGTGGAGTTCCCCCAGAAACAGACACCATATCTTAATCTAGACTCCACTTGGGCATAGTATAAATTAACTAATTGCTCCCTGGTAAGCACGGTTTTAATATTATTAAATAAAAATGAAATTAAATATTCACAATATGATTTCCAAGTCAAGCAATCATCGATATGTAAACCCAAAAATTTTATACTTTCATGGGTACTCGTTATAATTGACTCATTGACCTGAAAATAAATAGACTCGCATTTTTTCTGTCTATTATGAAACAGAGTTAACAGAATTGCATCTGCATTGAAGTACAACTGATGTTGATTTAAAGACGTAGATACCTTTTCTACAACATTATTACATTTACTTTCAAGCACATTATGCATCTAAGATAATCATAGAAAGATCATTAGCATACATTGAAAAGAAATTATTACATGAAACCCAGTCGAGCTCATTAATATATAATATGAATAACACGGGGCCCAATATTGATCCCTGTGGAACTCCCATACTTAAAAACGAACATTCAGAATTGGCAGTATATACCATATTTTCACTAACATGTATACTCACATACTGTCGACGATTGGTTAAAAAGGAATTAATCCAGTTTAGTGGTTGCCCTCTAATCCCATAGTCATATAGTACAGTTAACAATTTTGCATGATCGGCACAGTCAAATGCCGTGCTGAAATCAAAAAATATTCCAACCCCTGCCTTAATATATTAAATTATATGGTTATAAAATGTTGATATAGTTGTTATAGTGGATTTTCCATAACGAAAACCATGTTGTCTCTCGGACAAAAATAATTTAGAGAAACTACTGGCCTATAGTTCACCAAAATATGGGAATAATTTTTCTTAAAAATTGGTACTACTTTACCCACTTTTAAGAATTCTGGAAACGTTCCCGTTTTAAAAGACATATTCACCAGATAAGTAAATGGTGTCACCAGTCGTCAGGACTTTTAAGGCATCACTAAATGTTATATGGTTGAATTTTTCAGGATAAGTATTGTTTTTTGGGTAGAATACGATAATAAGAGTTTACAGCTGTAAGGTGCCGGTGACCCCTAAAAAAATCGAAATTATTGGCCGAATTTCAGTTTTGGCCAATAACTTTAATTGACTTTATATCTCTTATAATAACGGAAATGGCAATACAGGTAGCCTCAATTTGAGAGACACATTATAGAAAAAGAAATCATTAGTTCATGTTCCATGTGAATAAATAAAATTCTGCATCATTTCGGACACCTACATTATCAGCAGCAGCAATATCAACAAATTAAAAATTCACCACTAACAAACATTATTTAATTCGTTATTAGTTTTGTGTTACCCTAGTTTTTACTAATTATAAGAAGTCACAATACAGATAATACTACATTTTGTTCTAAATATATTCCATGTAGTTGAAGTCTCTACATTTTCAAATGACGAATGTCCATCCAGATTTGAGTTAAAATACTTCTCTATCCCAGAGACAAATATCCTGGACATTCTATTAATACATTTTATTAGCCAGCGCATGCTTGTAAATTTGGAAACATTGTGGGATGCAGAAATGATAGAGATATGTAACTAAATATACATGTCGGACGCAGAATGAACCGCAGCATGTAAGAAAAATATGCATCGGAGTTGGAAATGATTGTAGAATAAAAGGACGCAGAAATGTATGGTCCATGAAGGAACACTTTTTTTTTTAATTCTTCATTTAGAAAAAAATAAAACCGATCACTGACATCTACGTTAAAAATAAGTCGATATTCATCTATAAACGGTTTGCTAGAACCTCTCCTTCTGGTGGACGCAGAAATGTATGATCCATGAAAGGACGTAGAATTGATAGCGGGATGTATATATATATATATATATATATATATATATATATATATATATATATATATATATATATATATATATATATATATATATATATATACGTTTTCTTACCAAGTTGAGATCCGGATAAAAATTGGACTACCCGAGATCCGCCACAAATCAAAGTAATATTAGAGTATGTATTCTATAATTAGCTTAGAAATCGTTGGTATTAGTCAAATCCACCGAGAGGGGTAAAGGAATAATGTTTTGATTTTTTTTTATAAAAGTTTGGCCGGGCGAGATCCGTTGGAATCTATTAATAATTTACGCACAAGTAGAGATCCTCTAATGTATAAAAAGAGCAGTATATGTCAAGACGAGCTCCGGCGTTGTTGCCAAGTATCTTAACACATGGCGCATGCGTGAAGATAATATTTTAAAATTGAGGTACTTAGTTAGTTTCTAATCTACGATTATCGGGAGTGATTTATAGCGCTCGCATTTTCTTACAAAATTTGTTTAAAGGTGATGACAAAAAGGTACCCAATCGAACACCTCAAATTTAAAAGGTGAAAATGGTTGCAGAGCATGTAAAAATCACGTTACGCTCGCCAGATTAGTAAAAATTTGTTAATTCTTGTTATGAATTTTTGAATTTGGCTAAAAAAAATGCTTATTTTCAAAAGACCTGCTTGAAATTTACGCAACTTATGCTAAATAATGAACCATTTTTGACAAAAATTTGTCTGGCGACCATTTTTGTTAATTAACTTTTGGCAGACCTTTTGTTATACTCTATTTTGACCTGTGTAAATACCATCGTATAATGCACCAATAAATACTTACTTACTTACTTATAAATTATGTTTTTTATGAAGGTGCGCTTCATAACACCTCCTTGATTTTTGTTTTAAAATGAAATTTAAGATCTCTCCTATCTATTACAACTTGTCTGTGTGATAATTTTTATTAATTAATTTATCAGACTTAATTTTGAATGCGCAGCATCAATGCATCAGCATCAATTACTAGCATTTCAGAATTCCTCCTTAAAAAAAAAAACAACTGAGGCTTAAGATCTTCTTTATGCATAAAAATTTGTTTGACATTGAAAAAATGTTTTTCACCATGTCAGACCTAATTTTTAAGCGCCGTAACATTTTCTTTTTTTTTTAATAAGCTGTTACAATGACCGCTTCAAAACAACATCTTAGTTTTTTCTGTATTTAAGTTTAAGATCTCTTTTATGCACAAAACTTAATTACAGAAAAAAATTAAGGTGGTGTTTTGACGCGAAAATTGTGAAAGTTTAGTTTTTAAAAAAGAACGTTGTTGCTTAAAACTTAAGTCTGACATGGTGAAAACATTTTTTCAATAACATACAAATTTTTATTTATAGAGGAGATCTTAAACTTCAGTTGTTTTTTTATAAGGTGTTATACCAGTGATTGATCCTGATGCATTGATGCTGCACATGCAAAATTCAGTCTGACAAATTAATAAACAAAAATTATCAGCCAGATAAGTTGTAATAGATACCACAAACAGCGTAAATTTCAAGCAGATGTTTTGAAAAGAAGAATCATTTTTTTAAGCTAAATTCAAAAATTCATAAAAAATAACAATTAACAAATTTTTACTAGTCTGGCGGGCATAACGTGAATTTTACATATTTTGCAACCATTTTCACCTTTTGAATTTGAGGTGTTCGATGGGTACCTTTTTGTCGTGGGAGCTCGATCTAAAAGTTTCATAGTTCTCTATACCAAAGGTAAAAATTACAGTCGTTGACATGTAAAAACATTTTTCGACATTAATAATGTGATATAGATATTTTATAGTAAGCTGATTTGGAAAAATAAAAATATTTACACATACTTTATTATGTTTTACTTCCCTCGCATACCGAAGGGAAGTATTGTATTCGAGAAAAAATCGCCCTTCGAGATTTTTTCGAATTCTCACGTTTCAGAACAAAAAAAATACATTTTTTTGAAAAATATTTTGAAATTTTGAAAATATTGAATAAAATGGTTGATTGTAAAGATTTTTGTTTCCTCAAATTTAAAATATCCACGTTTCATGACATTCTAAACATATTTAAAAAAATACATATTTTTCTTGAAAATCTAAAAGAAAAATTTTGAACATTTTTTATAAAATGGATGGAAACTATTTTTTTCCTCAAATTAAAAATTTAAATGTTTCGTGACATTCTAAACTTATTTAAAAAAACAAATTTTGAAAATTTAATATGGAAGAAAATCTTGAAATTTTAAAAATGGATGATTGTAAAAAATTTTTGGTTTCTCAAATTCAAAATATTCACATTTCATGACATTTTAAACATATAATAAACATAACTTTTTAGAGTGACCGCCCTATATAAATAAAAAGGGAAGTTCTGTGTAATACCCTTACAGATTTTTTACATAGCTGATTTATTCAGGAGGTAAAACAAGAGTTACAAAAAATATGCATAAGTTTACCGGATGAGTGGATTTTCACGATACTTTCTGGATTTTGTTCGTATTAATGTCTAGATAAAACTCCATAAAAAAATTTGCCTCTATTGCCATTCAATTTTTTTAAACAATGATTTTGTTACTAATTTGTTGACTACCAAAATTTAAAAAACAAAACGTATTTTTAGACAAGTCGAAATATAACAATGTTTTACTCTTGAAAATTTTTCGAGAAAATGCTTATTTTCCGAGATATGGCTGCTCGAATTTTTCTAAAAAAGAGGGGGAGGGAATCAAAAGTGACGAGAAAAAATTCACAAAAATTCTTGTAAATATATTATTAAAATGCAAGACTTTTTTCCTTTATGGCTTTTTCTTAAAGTGCATTCTGTCCAAGTTTTTCCCGAAAAAAATGAAAGAATGGCCCTTATCGGCCCTCGTAGACCGTGAAGTTTAAAAATTTGGAAAAATTCAGACGTACCGCGTAAGGCATTCTTTAAAATTTTGGTCTCTTGTAATTTATTTGTAACGTGCATATTTTCCGAGGTTTCAACAGTTTCTGACAACCAAAAGCACGTTTTTGATCTTGAAAAACTGTTGAAAGCTGGGACTAGGACGTTGCCTCATGTAGTAGGGGAAATCTGTTTTTTATGCCTCTCGAAGTCTACTCAAGCGAAATGGTTACAAAATTTTCATGGAGATTTCCTCGAATTTTCACTTTTCATAAAATGTAGATTACAAAAATATAGGTTATTCAATTCCGTCAGTCTGTCTGTCTGTTAGTGCATTAACTAAAAAACAACTTGACGGGGAACAGTCGAATTTGGTAGGTACTTGAAACTAGTGCCAGTGAAGAAATGGTTAGACTTTCACAGGAAAATATACAGGATAGACCGTCCAGAGGGAATGGATAATAAAAAAATTACTTTCGCTCTTTAAAATTTCCATGTTTCATGACCTTTTAATCCTATTAAAAAAATGTTTTCATTCAAATTTAAAGTTTACATGTTTCGTTACATTTAAAAAAAATATATATTTTTTGAAAATCAAAAAAAAATCATTTAAAACGAAGGAAAATTTCGAAATTTTGAAAATATTGTATAAAATGGATGATTGTACAAATGTCATCTTTCTCAAATTTAAAATATCCATGACATTTTAAACATATTTTCAAAAATGTTTTTTTTGGAAAATCAAAAAGAAGAAAATTTGGAAAATTTTTTATAATATGGAAGGAAAAATCTTTTTTTGCTCAAATTTAAACTTTTCACGTTTCATGACATTCTAAACATATTAAAAAAATAAATTGTTTTGAAAATAAAAATTTACTTTCCCACTACACGGAATTTTATTTTTCAATTTTATCCCCCACCACTATAGGGTAGATGATTGAAAAAAGTTTATGAGGTTTTCTCTGTAATAATAGGGCTAACTACATTGCGATTATAATTCTTATCATTTCTTATTTAATAATTTTTTAGACTGACCGCCCTATATAAATAAAAAGGTAATTTCTGTGTAAATACCCTTACCAATTTTTTTACATAGCTGATTCATTCAGGTAGTAAAACAATAAGAGTACAAGAAATACGCATAATTATTTTAAAATATGAGAAAGAGTAACCAATTATTGACATCCCGTTTATTCAAGTAAAACTGAAAAGTTTACCAAATGAGTGGATTTTCACGAAACTTTCTGGATTTGTTCGTATTAATGTCTAGATCAAACACCATAAAATAAATTTGCCGCTATTGCCCCGCAATTTTATTAAACAATGATTTTGTTGCCAATTTGTTGACTATTCTAAACATTCTAAACATATTTAAAAACAAATATTTTGAAAATATTTTTTTTTACGCTATATGGATTTTTTTTTATTTCAGTTTTAAAATGTCCACGTTTCATTACATTCTAAACCTATTTCAACAAAAATGAATTTCAACAAAAATGAAAATTTTATCCCCTACCCCTATAGAGTAGATGATGGAAAAAGTTACCAGGTTTTGTCTGTAATAATATGGCTAACTACATTGCAATTATAATTCTTATATCTGATTTCTTAATTAATAATTTTTTAGAGTGACCGCCCTATGTAAATAAAGAGGGAAGTTCTGTGTAAATATCCTTACCGATTTTTTTACATAGCTGATTTATTCAGGAGGTAAAACAGGAGAAATATGCATAAGTATTTTAAAATATGAGAAAGGGTAACCAATTATTGACATCCTGTTTATTCAAGGAAAACTAAAAAGTTTACTGAATGAGAGGATTTTCACGAAACTTTCTGGATTTTCAATATGCAAATGCAACTTCCTGGAACTGTAAAAGCTCTATAACAATAAAAACAAATGAAAATATATTACCAGAAAATACTAGTAATTATTCAAACTTTTACAAAATACTTATCACAGATAAGTTTAAAACATATATCCTTCTTATAACAATTAATAGAAAGAAAATATGCCCATTATGAACAGTACAACTGTTAATGATAACAGTTGTACTGTTTATAATGGGCAAATTTTCTTATAATTGTTATAAGAAGGATATATAAGTATTTTGTAAAAGTTTAAATAATTACTAGTATTTTCTGGTAATATATTTTCATTTGTTTCTATTGTTATAGAGCTTTCTGGATTTTGTTCGTATTAATGTCTCCATAAAAAAAATTGCCTCTATTGCCCCGCAATTTTTTTAAACAATGATTTTGTTACTAATTTGTTGACTACCAAAATTTAAAAAACAATATGTATTTTTAGAACTTGTCGAAAAATAACGTTTTACTCTTGTAGATATTTCGAGAAAATGCGAGATATGGCGGATCGATTTTTTCTAAGGGGGAGGGGGAATAAAAAGTGACGAGAAAAAAATCCACAAAAATTCTTGTTAATATATTATTAAAATGCAAGACTTTTTTTCCTTTCTGACTTTTTCCTAAAGTGCATTCTGTCCAAGTTTTACTTGCGATTTAGTTAATAATAATAGTGATAATAATAAATGACTTTATTTACAATAATATTTTACATAAGAGTGAAAACCATGCAAAACTATTTTTTTTCTGGGCTCAAGCGGAGGTTCACAACAAGTTTATCTATGTAAGTGCTATTATTTATTGAATTGCTCCTGAATTAAATTCGTTTAAAATTGAACTTTTTTTGTTTCTAAGTCAATTAATGTGTAATTTTGACTGTTAAGTTCTAAAGTCACATGATTAATTATAAATGGAAAACCAGTCTTTCTCCATCTTAATTAACTCTTCATTACGTCCGAAAATAAAAACAGGTATGACTGTAAACAGGTTCATTTTTCTCCATAAGGACGACCGCCACTGGTGGATTTTAAAATATTATACCGTGAAACAATCCCCATTTTTTTATCGCATTGTTAATAATGGGGCTGCCCCCTTGGCTGTGATATGGGAGTCTTGAAAAGTGAGGCATATTGTAGACTAGATGGAAAACATTTATTTTGGCTCAGATTTAAAATTTCCACTTTTCATGATATTCTAAACCTATTTCAAAAAAATGATAGTTGACAATTTTTTAACCACTACTACCACTCCACTACGTGAATGTACAACCAATAATGTGACAGATGGTATATAGATAACACAATTGACAAGAATGGTACCTATTATGGGTTTATTGAAAAATATACAGGGTCGTCATCCTAAAAATTAATTAAACCATGGCGAAAATTTGTAACGGTAATACGCAAGCCCCATATTTGGGTTATTTAATATTGAATTTTTGCTGTCGGATGACCTCTTCGCCTTCACCCAACCACCCACAGTCGCTCCGAATGGACACATGCCATCAAGGTCTGCCCATTGCTCGTCTACTGACGTAAGTATCCCCTTGATCCCAAAGCTATGTCATCAGTGCATTAACTTAATATAATATATTTATAATAAAAAAATAATCAAGATGAGATCCGCAAGGTTGCCAAGTTGCCGGATCTCAATTTGGTTAGATATATCACACATATACATAAGGTGTCGCGCGCCCCCTACATACAATTCTTCAAACTTAAGGTGTATAAGTTCAGATAAAAATGATGAAAATGAGATCCGATCAAAAATTTAACAGCGGCCTGTGCAGATTCTCCTATGTCCTAAAAACTCTATATACACGTCGAAAAAGACGAGATCCGAAATCGGATCTCGCCTTCCAAAAATGATCTCATCTTACCTACTTTTAACACAAAATGATCTCACCTTGACCGTTTACATATCTATATCTATATATATATATATATATATATATATATATATATATATATATATATATATATATATATATATATGAAAACTACTAGGTTCACGGGTTGAACCGCGTCTGAGATTATTGGAGTCTCGACGTTTCGGCTCCCACTTTGGAGCCATTTTCAAGAGAAAGGGGAAGAAGAATCGATAATGTATGGGATATGGGAGGGTCTAGTCTAGGAAGTGTAAGGAATGGTTCTAGTCCGGGGCCTCAATCTGCCTACTCCCCAGGTCGAACCGTGGTTCGTCTCTAAGATCTCAATCTCAGTTCTTAGAGAGAACCGACGAGCTGTGGGTTGGGGTGAGGTATTTATAGTAGGAATGGTGGGTGTGGCGAGCACTGGTGCAGAACGGTTGCGCATGGTAGGAGGGTCGCTGTGTGGTCTTGGTAAGGGTTGTCTAGTTAGTGGAGTTATTAGTGATTTCCAAGCAGTTGGAAGTCGAAGACTGTCGTCCCTTTTGTTTAAACAATTAGGACGCTTCTCGATTTCAATTGCTTCGCGGATCGTTCGTGTTTTTAGGGAATATATAGGTGCTATTGTTTTTGTGTTGTCAAAGTCTATGTTATGTCCAGTCTGGAGACGGTGTTGGGCTAAGGATGAGGTAGGATCAGTTTTTCTGACCGCTAAGCGATGTTCATATACCCTGTTGTTAATGCGTCTGTTTGTTTGTCCAATGTAAGTTTGGGGACAGTCGGAGCAAGGTATTTCGTAAACGCCATGGGAGTCATTAGGGACTTGGTCTTTTGGGGACTTGATAAGGTTGGAAATAGTCTGTTGTGTTGTGAATATTGTTTTTATGTTGTTTGCTTTTAGGACTTTGGAGATTCCCACCCACAAACTAGCTGGACACTTAGCCAGCGCCCTTCAACCTATCGCCGAAAGGGCGTCATCCTATGTCAAAAACTCCGCTCATTTTATCGACCTCCTGCAACAATATCCTATTTCGCAGAATGATATACTAGTCAGTTTCGACATTGTATCATTATTCACGAATATCCCACTCTCTGAAGCCCTAAACACCCTCAAAACCAAACACGACATTTCCCCCAGTACCCTATCCCTCCTAGAACATTGCTTGTCAAACACCTATTTTCTCTTCCAAAATAAATTTTATAAACAAATAAGTGGAGCCCCTATGGGATCACCTCTATCCCCCGTCATAGCCAATATCTTCATGGACCACTTCGAGACTCAAGCCCTCAGTACTTCTGACCTGAAACCTACGTGCTGGTTAAGATACGTTGATGACACCTTCGTCATCTGGCCGCACGGTAGGGATTCCCTAAATACATTCTTATCCCATTTAAACAACATCCATCCCAAGATACAGTTCACCATGGAAGTGGAGAATAATTCATCTCTGCCTTTCCTAGATGTCCTTATCACCAAAAATAACACAAACCAATTTTCTTACTCTGTTTACCGAAAACCAACCCACACAAACCGTTACTTAAATGCAAACTCCCATCACCATCCCTCACAAATAAATTCGGTCGTCAACACCCTCATAACAAGATCCCTCAGACTAACTGACAGCCACAACAGACAAACTGAATTGCACACATTAGAACACGCACTCCTACAAAACGGCTACGACAGAAACCATATAAGACGGACCATAAATAAAGCACAGAACCCATCCCAAACACAACATTCGGACACATCCCTACGTGAACAACACAAAGCCTTCCTACCTTACATCAAAGGTGTCACAGACCGAATCTCCAAAGTCCTAAAAGCAAACAACATAAAAACAATATTCACAACACAACAGACTATTTCCAACCTTATCAAGTCCCCAAAAGACCAAGTCTCTAATGACTCCCATGGCGTTTACGAAATACCTTGCTCCGACTGTCCCCAAACTTACATTGGACAAACAAACAGACGCATTAACAACAGGGTATATGAACATCGCTTAGCGGTCAGAAAAACTGATCCTACCTCATCCTTAGCCCAACACCGTCTCCAGACTGGACATAACATAGACTTTGACAACACAAAAACAATAGCACCTATATATTCCCTAAAAACACGAACGATCCGCGAAGCAATTGAAATCGAGAAGCGTCCTAATTGTTTAAACAAAAGGGACGACAGTCTTCGACTTCCAACTGCTTGGAAATCACTAATAACTCCACTAACTAGACAACCCTTACCAAGACCACACAGCGACCCTCCTACCATGCGCAACCGTTCTGCACCAGTGCTCGCCACACCCACCATTCCTACTATAAATACCTCACCCCAACCCACAGCTCGTCGGTTCTCTCTAAGAACTGAGATTGAGATCTTAGAGACGAACCACGGTTCGACCTGGGGAGTAGGCAGATTGAGGCCCCGGACTAGAACCATTCCTTACACTTCCTAGACTAGACCCTCCCATATCCCATACATTATCGATTCTTCTTCCCCTTTCTCTTGAAAATGGCTCCAAAGTGGGAGCCGAAACGTCGAGACTCCAATAATCTCAGACGCGGTTCAACCCGTGAACCTAGTAGTTTTCATACAGACAACCGCGGAAACCTATCCGAACATATATATATATATATATATATATATATATATATATATATATATATATATATATATATATATATATATATATATATATATATATATATATATATATATATATACTTGTTTGTTTGCCAAGAGGCACCCATGTTAATGAATGTAATTCTAGCACCCGTTTTATACTCTCACACCATGATGAGTAATGGTCGTATATAAAAGACGTTTTAACAGTGTGGCACCCCTCTCTGTGTAAAACTTTAATAAACCATAGCATTGTGGCATCCAACAATGTTGCCTAGTTTACTGCTTTAAACTGTTAGGTTTCTTATAACTTTTACCGACTTATCTGAGAATTTGGACTGTGTAATTCGTCACACTGGGAATATGAGAGGTTGGACAGGCATAAGAAGCGTTAAATTTTTCAATTTAAGATATATCTAATATTTTTTATTATATTGAATGCAATGTTATAATAAGAATACACAAAATATTTAATTAACTGACGAAATGGAATGATTTATTTTCACCGTATTTGTTCTTCCAAACTAAATTAATATATAAGAATAATAGATTTAATTGAGAAAAATATATTTGATTCTTCCAAATCTATTACAATATTATAGTTATCTGCAAGAAAGAAATAAATTAGCAGAGATATAATCATGCTATATGATTTAAATATTTAATACTGCATAGTAATATTTAGTTTCCTTTATTAAAAGTAAAGCGGATATTAATATTAGACGGACGTATGCGGCATTGCTTCTGGAGCGTATAAAAGTACCTTTATTTTTTTCTTAGGTCGTCTCCTTTCTGAGTGCTATTTCCTTGAAGGTTCAAGTTTAAAGAGCTTCTTTGCTGGTCGTTTCCTAACCGCTTTATCGATTGTAATAAAACTAGGAAAGTATAGATAGTAAGTAGGTAATTTTTATTCAACGGTATGGTATCTTTTGCATCTTGTCTAGAAAGCCAGGAGTAGGACACCCCTAACGAGTTGTGCCTCTAAATATTGACAAAATAGTTTTCTAGAAAGACGGTCGTGTTAGTCATGAATAATGCTAAACATTTTTGACCAAAATTTGTTTTAGTAGTGTGTCACAAAAACTGACATTTTCCTATTTGGAAGAACTGTTAGGAAGCGTTTCTGATAAACATATTTGTCTTCTAAATTACTCGCAACAAGTTCCTACGTAAAATTCATGCCAGCATGGTCAAGAGATGAGAAATGTATTACCTATTTAAAAAAAAAACATTATTACACGCACTTCTACAGTGTTTTTCTTAAATTAATAAGTTTGTGGTTTTCTTAAGAAATAATGTTTAGTTTCTATGTAATCTTTAATATTTGTAAAATTTGACATTGGAATTCATTTAGTAATAAATTAATAAATTAATTTATATCAACATTTAGGATCAATACGCATTAGGGGTGTTCAACCCCTAACTCCCGACACAAAATATGACATGTCTAAATCTGATACTCATTATTCCTCCTATACTTATACTGTCCAAACAGTACAATCGACAAAGCAATTTGGGCGCTATCAACAAAACCTTCTTCAAAATTTAACTTTTACGGATGATTAGTTCCTAAAGAAGGCCCTCTAGGAAAAAAATATATACGTGCTTTTAGTGCCATTTTCTCCCAAATTATACGCTACTGAAGTATTGCCCCAAAATGTGTAAGTAATCCATATGACAAAAGGTTATACATAATACATCCAGAATGTTTTAACAGATAAGTGTACTTTTACAATTAATCTTGTGTTTTCTAATTGCTATAAAATGCAGGCAAATAAACAAAGTGTACCAAAATTACTACTTTAAATTGCGAATATACTATTATATAGGAAGAAACCAAATGCAGAAAACTAGATTACATTTCTTTAGAATTAATTTATGCTAATAGGCGATATAATAATAAGATTCATACTGTATGTAAATCGTCTATACTTAATATAAAGTTTGGTTTGAATTAAGAGTGTCCTACGATCAAAAACCAATTGGTTTAATATACTACTATATACGAAGTAACCAAATGCAGAAAACTAGATTATATTTCTTTAAAAGTAATTTATGCTAATAGGCGATATAATATTAATATCCATACTGTGTATAAATTTAATATAAAGTTTGGTTTGAACTAAGAGTGTTCTACGATCAAAAACCCATTAATTGGTTTAATAGTATCATTAAGAAAACTTTACAAAATAGAGACGTGGCCTGTCAAGAAAATTAATAGACAAAAATGCGCAGTTCAAAATGTATGTGGCCAGTGTTGAAATCAGAATACCAAAATACTTAACAAAAATAAATTTAATAATGAAAATGATAACCTATATTAAATTAGTCCTAAAAAATAATAAACTTTTAGAGGACTTTTGTGATTATCAATTATTATACTCTTCGCAAATACAAAACGAAGAGTATATTGCATTCGATCGGCACATTTCTAAAACCGGTAATATTGTTCGTAGAGAAAAAAAATTTCAGATCACGGTGTTGGTGATCGAATTCTGAACAACTTTCAAAATGTCCGTCCGTCTATCCGTCTGTCTGTCCGTCCGTCACGTTTCTTGTAAGCACGATAACTTAAGAACGAGAAGTCCGATTGTATTGAAATTTGGGCAGTAAGTTAGTGTTAAAAAAAAACTGAAAAGAGTATCCTATAGAATGTACAACAATTATATATAACAGGTGTAGTAAATTGGTGAATAGTATAATGGTTAGCTTGTTTAATATGTATTATAATTCAATATAAAATCGTCAATATAAGTAATAGTTGTAATCTACATTTAAATAAACATAATAAAAATAAGTTGAGAATTTGTTACCTCAGATAATAATCTTAAGGGTTCTATTTGACTGAAATTACTATAATTGGCGCTAAATTAAGAACGACCATATGGTGTATTTAAAGAGAGCTTGACTGGTCAGGAAATAATGGACCTTATTTCTAACAACAAAAGGGATGCTTCAATTTATACTATTGTAAACTTTAAATAGATCTCAAAGCTACCATCATTCTTTTGGTGAGTAGTCAGTTATATATTTACAACTTGTGACAATACCATAATTATACCGTAAAAATCTATTACTTTTTATTCCTGTCCTCATATTGGGTGGTGGATTTTAGGTAAGGCGACAGAAACTGAAGTAACTTAACAAACAAATATTTCAAATAAAACCAGAATAACTTTTTAAATATTATATTATTTCCTTATATTTACTTATCGTAAATATTTTTCTTATTGATAATTCTAGTTATACATAGAAAAAGAGTTTATCAATTTTATGCCAAGCAAAGTGTATTTCATAAATTTTCATTACAGAAATTCACTCCTCGTTACCTCATATTTGAAAACAGCTGGGGTAAGATAACACAAACGTTTCATTATAAGGGCTGATTATCCCAAAAACGGAAAAAATTGTTCACTATTGTGTGTTGTAAATCTCTCACTAACATTTAATAACACATTTTTACGATACTCTCGATACATTAAATTTAAGCTACCTTTTGAAGATCAATTATTACTTTCATGTCAAATTTTGTTATAATATGAAGAGATATACTTTTTATATGAGGTAATACTTTGGATTTTTTTAAATCAAACTTTCTTTATTATTTATAGAAATATATTAAATACTATGTCTTTGTATATAAGATAATTATTGTTTTGGGACATAAACTTTCAGTCAAATGAAACAGCTGGAAAATATTTTCAACATCTTCAATAGTGTACACTACACAGTAATCCAGTGTTATGCGAATGACACTCAGTTGTCATGTTATTTTGATCCAAACAATGTAGGTATGTATAAATAAATTAAAGCTTACGGAAATTGCAACAAATCCTCGGAGCCAGAAATTTGAAATAAAAAATACTTTTTTATCATTTTAAGTTAAAGGTTGGAAAAAAATAAATTTTAAAATAATTTTTGATATATTATAATATACTGAATAATACATATATGGTAGAAATATCAAGTCCGTGAATATAAGTCAAATGTCAATTTGGCAGATGTCAATATATTATATCAAAAATTATTTAAAAACATTTTTATTTGACCTTTAACTTAAAATATTAAAAAAGGAACTTTTTTTCAAAATTCAGACTCCGAGGATTTGTTGGAATTTCGGTAAGCTTTAGTTTAAAAAAAACTGTTCATTTCAGATTTGCGCTCTCTAGCCATTTTTGAACAAAAAAACTCGATTTGGGACCACCTTAGTAGCACAACATATTGGACCAATATATAATCCATATAGGACCAATATATGAATATTGGTTCTATATAAGACCAATATTCATATATTGGTCCTATATGGATTATATATTATATTATATATTGGTGCTACTGTGCGCACGCCGGTTTCCATACTGACGGGCTTGAGTTTTCTTTCATGCACAGATGTAGATGACTTTTCTAATAATACGTTTAATTAAATAATACGTACAAACGATTTGAGATCTAATATACGATTCAAATGTATTGACCCCTCACTTTAACAGCAAATATCTCAGAAACGGAGAACCAGAAAAAATTGAAAACATTATGTGTTTATTAAGAATCTATTCTAAATCTGTCACTGAAATTTGAATAATGTACATTGGACACTTTTGAAGTTGAACTTAGTTATATTGAAAAATGTCCTACATTTTAAGGAAATTTTGACCATACCACAGGCTTCCGACTCAAATGGAAAACCTGGAGAACCTGGAAAATTCAGGGAATTTAAAAATCTTTAAAAAATACCTGGAAATATCAGGGAATTTTATAAATTGTATAAGAAATCAAGGAATTCTGCGTCTCGATATGAAAAACCATAGAATTCTTAAGAAGTTCCACTGATGCAATTCAATTTAAGGAATTATTTTATGTGGAGTAAAAAATTAATTTACTAAAATATGTATGGAAATCTATATGTTTGGTTATGAAAAACCTGGAAAATTCAGGGAATTTTTTCAGCTTCGCAAAGTCTGAACTCTGTACCAGTTTTATATCTATTACAGCTTGGAAATATGCATACTTTGTAAATAATATTTTAGACACCGATAAAGCACGGCATTCTTTGTACAGGAAATTTTTTCAAAATTCTCTATTTTAAAATTTTGCAGTTATTCTCAAAAACTGGACGTCATGTTTATTCGGTCATTTATCAATGTATTTAAAAATTTTTTGTTAAAATAGCGAATTATGTAAAATTTGCAGAAAAAATTATTGGTATATATCAATCATTAATTTAGTTATGAAACGTAATAGATAATATTAGTGCAAACTTTGAATGGTATTATCCTTTACGCTTGATAACTAAATTAATATTTGATACATATCAATTATTTTTTTTGAAAATGCTTACATGTTACATAATTAACTATTTCAACACAAATTTTTTAAATACTTTGATAAATAACCGAATAAAGATGACGTCACGTTTTTAAGAATAACTGCAAAATTTTAGAATAAAAAATTATGAAAAAATTTCCTCTTACAAAAAATTCCGTGCTTTATCGGTGTCTAAAATACTATTTACATAGTATGCATATTTTTCAAGATATGATGGATTTGAAACTGGTATGGTCAAAATTTTCTTAAGAAGTAGGACATTTTTCAATATAACTTATCAGAACTTCAAAACTGTCCAATGTACATTATTCAAATTTCAGTGACTGATTTAGAATAGACTCATAATAAACACATAATTATTTCAATTTTTGCTGCTCTTCCGTTTCTGAGATATTCGCGGTTAAATTGAGGCGTCAATACATTTGAATCGTATATTAGTACAAATTTTATGTTGTTTAGAAGAAATGATTTGACACACAACTAGAAACAAATGTCCTATTTCATTTTCTTTAATATTAAAAAAGAATTATTCCAGGGTTTTTATACTCCATTAAAATTTGTTGACTGTTTGATTTTGTATCCTAGATTTGAATCTGACCTATATAAAAAAGCTGTGGAAAATAAATAATATCAGACGAAGACCTGAATGCTCTCGGCTAGATTTCGAGATTTCAACTTTTAAAATAATTTATCACCATCACATTTTTATTATTAATAATTCTTTAAGCAGCCACATTAACTACCCACTAGATATTACTCTCTACTTAGATCAGATTTTTATGTATCGCCAAAAGAGGTATCGATCAACAATCAGATAGGCAGACACATGTAAGACTCAAAATTTACATGAAACGTAAAAATCTGGGATAGTATATTACCAAATATTTTTAACCCCACCCTGTTTATTTTTCAATAAAAATATATAAGGTTTTTTCCTTGACAATGACGTTAATAATTAAAAACATATATGGTTTTTTCTTTGACAATAGCGTTAATAATCCCTAATTATTATTTTTCACTGTCAAAGTTTTTAGCGCTAATAGACGGAGATGACTGTGAGGCAGACAGACTGATGGAATCGAAAGACTTTAATTTTCCTAATTCAATAATTAAAAACGGGAAAATTTAAAAAAAATAAAAAATAGTCGGGATTCTTTATACTTATTTCACAAATAAATCAAAGTTTCACGGTCACAACATGCGACGGGCCGCCGTACTTTATTAAAACGATAGTCAGATATAAGTGTTTTTACCGAATATAAAATATCTGAATACAACTGTGAATGAATCCTAAATATGCTTTCATGTTAAAGACAATAACTAACAGTGTTGCCATATTTCGGGTGCCAGTTTGCATTGGTATTCTCAGAGGGCCACTATGTCACTTTGTTATATACACTATATACAGATGTGTTTTAGCAGGCGCACTCTGGTGAAGAAGTTGCTCAACTATTGGAATATATGTGTCTATAAAATATGTAAAAATGGCACCCAATCAAAAATTGGTATTTTCGCCGATCTAGGCCAGAAGATAGGAAAACAGTCATTTTCTACTAAAAACAATGTGGCACCCAAATCTGGGTGCCACACTGTAAAATCGGGGGTCGGTATAACAAGGGTTATACGATTTGGGTGCCGCTATTACAATTTTTATATGTATATATATATATATATATATATATATATATATATATATATATATATATATATATATTGCTGTGTATCCACACTGTGGAACACTACCCAAGTATCGTGTTTGAAATCATAAATAAAATTCACAAAATTGTATGTATTTTAGAAAATAACCATAACAGTTTTGCTTTAACGGATCATACAGAAGCAGGAATATCTGTGGTTTATTTAATTGACTCAAGTTCTCTTATTCTCATCGAGTAGGATGCAGAGAATGAAACTTGATATTGAATACGAACAAAATATTTAAATAAACATAAAATGAAGTTATTTTAGTTTAACAAGGTTATTCTAAATAGTATATAATAAACCATGAACTTATAGAGAATCACAATCTCATTTAAAATGATTTAGAATGAAATTGGAAAACAAAAAAGTAAATTTTATAAAATCTGACATGCATGTCAAACTTAGGGCTGAAAATCATAAATTGTGTAGAAACACTGTAAATCTACACAAAATGAATATTGAATGAAAGACTATTAACAGTAGTTGCAGTGCAGCGTAATTAATTTAGAAATAGTAAGTCCATAGAATACAAAACACTGATGACATTTTAAGTTTTCAGATATTTTCAAATATCATATCAGAAAGGTGTTTTGTAAATGATATTTCACATCATGCATAAAGAAAGGACTAATAGTATGATGTTAAATGTTTGTTGGCGTATCAATTTCTTGTTTTAGTTTATTGTATCAGTATTCTGTCAGTATGAAAAACTGCAGTACGTTTTTAACTACTAGCATTTTGTGTTTATCATTGCTATTCATCTAAATGTATGAATTAGTATTTATTTGAGATTGGAATTGTTAATTGTAGTTATAAGTAGATTTTAAGAAAGTGTATGTAATATGTCAATATATTTCGAGTAATTACAATTATTCACTTAATCCTGAAAAGTAGAATAAGAAACTTATCAGGAAAATTAAATAATTAAAAACAGTATTCAATTAAGGTAAAGAACAAACAAAACTGAATAGTTTAAATTTTAAATTAAAATTAAATTTTGAAATATTAGATCAAAATAGAAAAAAACAATTGAAATATTGGAAATTAACCCATTGAAACGACTAAAAATAACAAATCAGTTGATCATACACCGCTGAACAGCGAGCTGCGAAAAGTATTCATCCACGAATAAATATTAAATTGAAAATAAAAGAAAAGTGGTGAATAAGTTGAAGGTTACAATCCAGATATACTGATATCAAGAAAAATTTGTAAAGTATATTAAATATAAAAGTGAGTAAACTTTAAAAGTATTAAGAAGTAGATTATCCGGAAAGCAGATTTAGAAGAGGGAAGTATTTGTTAATCCAGTTAGCAAATTTATATGGTGAAGAAATTTCAAACGTCAATCAAGTGATAGAAATATTTCAAGGAAATCTTGAAAATAAATTGGAGGTTAGAAACAAACGTCAATCCAATAAAGAAGAAGAAGAAGCCTTGAGAGGTTAAAAAGTCAGTCAAGTGACATAATATTTCAAGGATTATAATAACCAGTTAGAGGTTATAATTTAACATTACTCGAGTCGAAAGAAAGACAAGGTAAAGCTTTACAATATCAGAAATCCATGGTACATATTTATTTTAAATAAAGGCCATATTTATCATTTTAGTTAAGTTAGTTTTTGTTATTTAAATTTGTTAATTACATTCCAAGTTCAAATCTGTTAATAAATTAATACTTTGTTCGTTCAATACTGAGTTTGATTTATTTAGATTGTTATCTTGATCGATGAGCATTTATTGAACCGACTTCGTTGGACCTTGAGTAAGAGTCATTCTATAGATTGTAGATGGTCATGCTAATGGTGTTCTATAGTCTATATTATTAACAGCTTTTAAGAAACTGTTTGGCGCCCAGTAAACTCATTTCAATTTACTTTTAAAAAGTAATTTCGAACGTATAAAAATTAAAATAGATAGCAGAATATAGAACATTTATGGCTTGTTAACGTGGAGCGATCAGGAAAGCGATTAAATAAATACAGCTTGAGAATAGTTTATCATTTCAAGCATACATTTGAAAGATAATAGATCAAATAACATTTTGATAGTTTTGACAACAAGGCATTGTCAAATTAAATACAAATATAATTTATATGAGGTTAAAGTCAGGTAAGAGAACAATGAATCAAGAAGAAACTACACCAGGTACATCCACAGTTCCACAAACACAAGTTGGTGATACAAACACACAACCAGACACAAACATGTTCCAGAAACTCATGGAAATGATGGGTGGAATGAAGGAACAAATGGTACAAAATAACCAAACTTTGAAGGTACAGATGAATCAAAATAACCAAACTTTAAAAGAAGACATTAGTCAAAATAACCAGCGACTAGAAGAAAACATGAATCAAAATATCCATCGACTTGAAGAAAACATTGGCAACATTAAGGTACAAATCAAACTTTAGAAGAAAACATTAACAAAAAAATAGAAGAAAGCAATAAAGAAGTAAGAAATAAGATTGAAAATTTGGAGAGTAAATGGGAGAGAATGGGAGAGACAGTCAACGAAGAAATTGGTATTAAGGTAAACGAGGCAGCAAAAGAAATAAGAGAGGAAGTTGTAACTATGTTTGAAGATGGAATGACTGCAGTAGATAGCAGAATGAAGAAACAGGATGATAAATACGATAGCAAAATAAAAGAACAGGATAGCAAGATAGAACAGAACACGAAGATGTTGAGGGATACCACACGTACACAATTAACACAATTACCCACACATACTTACACATGCAACAAAACACCATTTTATTTTTACGGAGATAACCGCATACATCCTAAAATTTTCATTTCACGTTTGAAACAACACATGGAAACACAACACGTAAATGCAAACCTAAAAGCAAACATACAAGACATGTTAAAGGGAGAAGCGGAAATCTGGTATTCAGTTATAATGGACAGGTTTGAGACTATAGAGGAATTTGAAGCTCTAGTCTTGAAACAATATTGGAGTGATTACACTCAGTTGAAAATAAGACAAGACCTATTTAATGGTAACTATGTAGAAAATAAAGGTATTTCTAGGGAAAATTATGTACTTAGAAAAGTATACAATATTAGACATCTAGAACCAAAATTCACAGAAAGTGAAATGGTCAGATATTTAGCTAGGCATTTTTCAGGGGATATCCAGAATGTTATTATTACGCAAAGAATTGCAAAGTTAGATGATTTGATTGATTATTTAAGAGAATTAGATGATTATCATCAGAGTTTTGATAGGAAGTCTAGTCAGAATAGGGAAAATAACAGTAGATATTATAATAAGTGGGGTTATGATCAGAATAGGAATGAGAATGATAGAGGAGAAAGACAAGGTTATGGTCGACAATATGACAATGACAGAAGGGAGCAAGGGGGTTATGGTCAATATGATAAGAAGGAAAAGCAGGGTTATGGTCGTCAATATGACAATGATAGAAAGGAACGAGGGGGTTATGAGAAACGTCAATATGACAATGATAGAAAGGAACGAGGAGGTTATGGTCAATATAAATATGACAATTATAGGAATGAAAAGCAGGGTTTTGAGAAACGTCATTATGATAATGATTGCAGAGAGAGAGGAGGTTATGATAAAAATAATGAGTCATATGCATAAGTGGCTAATATCAACATTCAAAGGGGAAATAGAGTAGATGAAAATACGCACTCTAGTATAAATAAAATAGAAACAACAGCACAAATAAATGATAATAGAAATCAGGATTTTTAGATAAAGTTGTTTTAAATGTAGGTAATAATTGTAAAAAAATAGGCGAATATATAGAAAATGATGTTATATTGGGAGACGACATCTTATCAGGAAAAAAGGCAAATATTGTATTAGGAGAAAGAATCCTAAAAATAGAAGGTGAAAGAATACCTTTCTGTAGTGTTAATGAATTGAATGGCAAAGGTGCCGAAATAGTTAATGAATTAAATGGCAAATGTGCCGAAATAGTTAATGAATTGAATGGCAATGATGCCGAAATAATTAATGTATCAAATGGCATAGAGTCCAATAATGATAATGAATTTTGCGGTGAGCATATAGTGGGAACCACATGTGTTCAAATAAATAATGATAAGAAGCCTGAAACCTTTCTGATAAATCGTTACTCCAAATATGATAAAATTTTTAAAAATTTGTCTCAAAAATATAAAAATTCAATAGATTATGAACCTACAATAGTAAAAGGCTATGCGCAACAATTTGAAGTAGGTAATATTTTAAATGAAAACGAAAATGTTTTAAACTATAATAATGAAGAATCATTACCGGGAAGTTGTCACATGGGGATAAATTATCCATATGATCCAGGATAGATAACTCTTAAGTTATCCAAATGATCCTGAGTAGATCACTTTTAAATTGTAAATAAACTTTGACAGTGTGAATGTCACATCATGTTGTTAAAACTAACAAAATTTTCACATGTCAAAATTCTATTAGTTTAGGGGGTTTTATGCTGTGTATCCACACTGTGGAACACTACCCAAGTATCGTGTTTGAAATCATAAATAAAATTCACAAAATTGTATGTATTTTAGAAAATAACCATAACAGTTTTGCTTTAACGGATCATACAGAAGCAGGAATATCTGTGGTTTATTTAATTGATTCAAGTTCACTTATTCTCATTGAGTAGGATGCAGAGAATGAAACTTGATATTGAATACGAACAAAATATTTAAATAAACATAAAATGAAGTTATTTTAGTTTAACAAGGTTATTCTAAATAGTATATAATAAACCATGAACTTATAGAGAATCACAATCTCATTTAAAATGATTTAGAATGAAATTGGAAAACAAAAAAGTAAATTTTATAAAATCTGACATGCATGTCAAACTTAGGGCTGAAAATCATAAATTGTGTAGAAACACTGTAAATCTACACAAAATGAATATTGAATGAAAGACTATTAACAGTAGTTGCAGTGCAGCGTAATTAATTTAGAAATAGTAAGTCCATAGAATACAAAACACTGAATGACATTTTAAGTTTTCAGATATTTTCAAATATCATTGCAGAAAGGTGTTTTGTAAATGATATTTCACATCATGCATAAAGAAAGGACTAATAGTATGATGTTAAATGTTTGTTGGCGTATCAATTTCTTGTTTTAGTTTATTGTATCAGTATTCTGTCAGTATGAAAAACTGCAGTACGTTTTTAACTACTAGCATTTTGTGTTTATCATTGCTATTCATCTAAATGTATGAATTAGTATTTATTTGAGATTGGAATTGTTAATTGTAGTTATAAGTAGATTTTAAGAAAGTGTATGTAATATGTCAATATATTTCGAGTAATTACAATTATTCACTTAATCCTGAAAAGTAGAATAAGAAACTTATCAGGAAAATTAAATAATTAAAAACAGTATTCAATTAAGGTAAAGAACAAACAAAACTGAATAGTTTAAATTTTAAATTAAAATTAAATTTTGAAATATTAGATCAAAATAGAAAAAAACAATTGAAATATTGGAAATTAACCCATTGAAACGACTAAAAATAACAAATCAGTTGATCATACACCGCTGAACAGCGAGCTGCGAAAAATATTCATCCACGAATAAATATTAAATTGAAAATAAAAGAAAAGTGGTGAATAAGTTGAAGGTTACAATCCAGATATACTGATATCAAGAAAAATTTGTAAAGTATATTAAATATAAAAGTGAGTAAACTTTAAAAGTATTAAGAAGTAGATTATCCGGAAAGCAGATTTAGAAGAGGGAAGTATTTGTTAATCCAGTTAGCAAATTTATATGGTGAAGAAATTTCAAACGTCAATCAAGTGATAGAAATATTTCAAGGAAATCTTGAAAATAAATTGGAGGTTAGAAACAAACGTCAATCCAATAAAGAAGAAGAAGAAGCCTTGAGAGGTTAAAAAGTCAGTCAAGTGACATAATATTTCAAGGATTATAATAACCAGTTAGAGGTTATAATTTAACATTACTCGAGTCGAAAGAAAGACAAGGTAAAGCTTTACAATATCAGAAATCCATGGTACATATTTATTTTAAATAAAGGCCATATTTATCATTTTAGTTAAGTTAGTTTTTGTTATTTAAATTTGTTAATTACATTCCAAGTTCAAATCTGTTAATAAATTAATACTTTGTTCGTTCAATACTGAGTTTGATTTATTTAGATTGTTATCTTGATCGATGAGCATTTATTGAACCGACTTCGTTGGACCTTGAGTAAGAGTCATTCTATAGATTGTAGATGGTCATGCTAATGGTGTTCTATAGTCTATATTATTAACAGCTTTTAAGAAACTGTTTGGCGCCCAGTAAACTCATTTCAATTTACTTTTAAAAAGTAATTTCGAACGTATAAAAATTAAAATAGATAGCAGAATATAGAACAATATATATATATATATATATATATATATATATATATATATATATATATATATATATATATACATAATTTTTGTCAATGTGGCACCATTTATGGGTGAAAATTGTCTTTACGGCACCCATTTTTACGTTGCAGCACCCGACTTCAGGTGCCGGTACGTTCACCGTGTATAATTTCTCCAATGGTCATAAATCAGCATTTAAGAGCATCTCACGAAATATTGGGTGGATGCCAGATTGACAATAATTCTGAACGAACATATTGATTAGTTCGACCATCTTCCGACTGGGGGCGCTGCGTTTTATACAAGTGTATGTACATGTATAAATACTGTCAAAGTGGCACTCTATAAATATGTTTGCATTCTGGCACCATAAATTTGGCAACACCGGTATTATTATGGAAAGCCGATCTGCTTTTAGTTAGATAGGCAGTGTGCAATATTATACGTATTTGAGTCGTAGTTGTTGATTTCGTAGCACCTATCTCGCGTGGGGCAGCATATGTTGTTCGGACACCACATTTTAATTACAAATTAATAGTTTGTATTTTCTAAAACATTATGAAATTAAATCTGAGTGTTTTTTATATCATATTAACGATTTGCTACTCTATTTACACGTTTAGATATACTATACTCTTAAGCCAAAATAACCTAACTCAAAATTTACTAAGCAAATTGGACGTACATCAAAGTTTCCTTGTTAAATGATTAACTTCCTTCATTAATCGTTAAACCATTATTTTTGCGTCTGCCTCATAGAATTATATCCAAAAATAGAAGAATAAAAATATTCTTAAAAAAAATAAGTAGTACCTACTAAGCTGCATAAAATGTCAAATAACTCCGCCAGAATGTTAATATAAAAAAATCTTAAAATAAGCAGGTACTGAGATACATCATTTTGGCTTAGTTATATTACATATAACAAAGCATATAATTTATAAACACGAAATAATAACATAAATAATTGTAGACAATTAAATTATATTAAAACTATTAGAATAATTTTCAGAGAATCAGTGGTCAACAATAATATAATACTTTGACCAAATTAGGTAGTAGACTAATGTTTATCCACAATTACATAGAATGAACCCTGTCCTAGTTATTGCCACGTCGCGTGTTTATCACAACTAGATAATATTACGGTCGAATTTAAAAATATGGAAGTCGAAACCTATATAAGACATCGAGCTATTTTTTTTGCAAAAACTTTGCTGATCTTAAATCATATTTCATTCGCATGTGATATATACAAAATTCAAATATTTAATACAGTTGGTCGAACGTGGTTTTGAAATTCTATTAGTACAGATAGATGCGCTCATGTCTGTAGTGTATCGACAAAAAGAAATCAGATCAATATCACAAATAGTCTAACAAGTCATTTTTGGTGCCCCTAAGGACCCTTTTTCTGAATTCGTTCTCAAAAATAATTTATTATTTATTTATTTATTATTATACGGCAGAGCCATTTTCAATTTACTTTGTTGGAATTGGTCACCTCAATGTTTAAAGCTTTGGAATCCTTACTAAAGGTTACGCTGACATATTCCCTAACGTTCTAACTCAAATGCGTTGTCAACATATTATTATTTGATAGAAATACAGTATTTATAATTTAGACGGGTACTTCCCTAGAATTTTAATTTGTAATATGGTATATATATATATATCTATATTTTTGCATGATGTAAAAGATATTGAATCATTAATTAATAATAATCGTCAATAAAGGAATAATGCTAGTAAATAGAAAGAATGGAAGAGTTGATGAAGTCCGATAAAAAGTGTAAACAAGAATTAGTGTTATAACCCCAATGGAAACAAGAATGCACGGAAGTATATTTCAGAGTTATTGTTCCTCCTCAGCATAGGGTAGCATAAAGAATGTTGTTATATGAAAAGCAAGAAAAACAAAGGTAAGAAAGCACACCGTACACAGTAGGTAGTTCTATTTTGCACCTTCATACCTCATGTGCCATATATTAGGAGCAATAACTCCATAGCTGCACTCTTGTTTCTTATAGGGGTACAGCCCTAATTCTTGTTTATAACTAAATAGAGAACTTGTAAATTTTTTAAAAGCTTTTCATTTTCGACTTAATTATGTATACACTACGAACGATAGTGTCGAAATGTGCAAAGGTTTAGCTGACACATCATTCAACAAATCAAAATCTAATATTAAACACCGGTATTCCTCGGGATTTCTTGAATTTTCATTTACTAATGTTTCTCCCAAATAATGGTAGTTTACCAATAAACAAAAATTAACAACCATTGTTAAAACCAAAAATATACACAACGCAAGTTGTTTTATCTAATAAGTGTTATGCATATAACATTAGTCATTTATTGATCTAATTTGTCTATACACGATTTTCTCGAAAACTGACAATCCTAGAAAAGAGTATTAAATTAAAGAATTGTCTCCATTCCGTATCTCTATTTCTTCTTCTCAATAGAGATTTAAAATTATTTCCAAGGATAAACGGTTCGCTGCTTAGGTAACTTAGATTTTTCATAATTATTTATACTTGATCTTCATATTACCACCGTTTATTAATAACATTGTAGTGATAATGTGGTAAAAATTGAAATCCATTCATGTTTCCATTTTTTTGAGTTACCACAGAACAAGTTAAACAGTAAATTTCTAATTTTAATTGTTATTGTTATTGTTATGTATCCAATAGAGAATGAGAGGAATTGTCCGCAAATAGTCAGTGATGAATAATTATTTATAATCATTAAACTATCCGACGAATCATTATGAAATTTACTAGTGGTCTACCGAGGAGTAAACCAACATCGGCATTCGTTATTCAAATTTTAAGCAGACTGTCGGCAGCCATGGCAGTCGTCGCGGCAATGTAATTGACAGCCCCGCAAGCGCAGTAGTCCAGTCAATAGTCACGCAGGCGCGGTAGTCTATTTACAAATTTCTATAAATGGTTGACCTCTCAGGATCTCTTTTGATAGTAGACGAGGCTATTAAAATGAAGTTTAAAGTGGATGCGTTAAAGATTGCGACTTGTAGAGTATTTTCGTACGTACAGACCAACTAACGGAGGCATATGACAATTGTCAATGTCAGTTTTAAAATATACCAAAAATGTAAATCAACCAAATAAATGCTCTATTCTTTTAATAAAATTTTCCCATTTCAAAAAGCTATAGTTAAAATCGATTTCTTGTAGAAGTGTCTAATTAAAAATTATTTTTTATCGAAATTCCGACTACATACATTTATAAAATTTTGTGTAGTAACAGTGTTTTTAACCATAATTTCATGGAAATACATTTTTATGTAATCATTTTCTCCCCCCCCCAGCTTCTTACCCCCTGGAACCATCCCCTAAAAAGCTTAAATGGAATGCAAAGTGAGAGGCATACCTCATTTGAAATGTCCTTTCGTCCGGATTTGAACCAATTGTTTAAAATACGTAGCTCTTTAATTTAGTTATTTATTACCTAAAAATTTAAAAGTGCTTCCAAATAAACAAACTGTCATATGAACAAGTGGAAACTTTAAACTTAGCGGTTGCAGTAATGGCAAAATGAAATTTCAAATGAGGTATTATTAGACTCCCTTTCCATTTAATTTCTCTAAGGGGCTGAAAAGGGAAAGGCAATTTCTTTATGAAAAATATCCCCTTTGAAATTATGGTCGACATGTTACGGCAACTTTTCCAAAAATTTTCCTATTCCGAGATAACGATGATGGTAAGTTTTAACGCACAATTTCATACACCATTTAATAATGGAAAATGTTTTTATTTTAGTTTACTTCAAGAATAAATATTTTATTTATTTGTTTGTTTTAATTATTAATTTTATCGTAAATTTAATTTAATAAATGTTCATGAAATTCTTCCACGAACACTGTAGCATTTTTATTTTCCAATCTTTTACTTTTCATAAAATGCTACAATTTTTCTTTTAAATTGAAACTAATTTTAATTTAAACAAGCTTTATTAATTAAAGTCAGCTTTTAGAGCAAATAGTAAAATTTATTTTGACAATCTATTTATAAATTAATTCATAAATTCATGTAGATGCAGCTTGGAATTCTTGTGGGCTAAAATCTAAAATTTTTCTAGCTCAAGTTGCATTCATGCAGATTTTATAAAAATTACTGATAAAGTTCAATGCACTTATTATATTATTACACGAAGATTTGTGGTGTCACTTTGACCTGTAATAACACAAGTTCATACATTTTGGTGTCATTTGTACCAAGATTAACGAGGGTGCCAATACACCAACCTTTTGACAATTTTGTTTTATATGTATAAAATGGTAAAATATCTTGGCAACCTTGCAGGGTGCCAATTTGACCTGTAGTATGACAAGTTCATACATTTTGGTGCCATTTAGGCACGATTTATATGGGTGCCGATACAGCAACATGTGATCCTTTTAATTTTATATGTATAAAAGTGTGGGTGTCAGATTGTACATGGGTTACGTGGGTGCCCTGAAATACAAAGAATACGTATATATATATATATATATATATATATATATATATATATATATATATATATATCAGTTGCGGTGTTTAGAGCGACGCAAATTGTTAAGATATGTACTGGTGTTTAGCGACCCAAAATTCACTATAAAAGCGGCAACGTTGCATCCTTTCTCCCGAAGGGGTCGCTAAACCACGGTACATCAACAGAAGGGTCGCTAAACCGCGATACATCTACACAAGGGTCGCTAAACGACGGTATATAAACAAAAGGGTCTCTAAACCTCGGTACATATCATTATATGTACGTCGTACGTCCAGGGGTACCTTTGGCGCCTTTTTCATATAATTATCGGTCAGTTTGGAGTCAAATGAGCATTTTGGCCCCCGGCGCCAAACTTCTGGTATTACAGATGGAACAATTTGGAGCCGAAATTTCAAAAGAGGCTCCAAAGTGAACAGCACACAGCGGCAAAATAGCAATTTTTCTATGCTTACCAAAAACGGACTAGGTGCACAATACATTAATGGGGAGTTCGGCCGCTACTCTTATAAGCCGGTGCAGCGAAGTCGTGGCTCTCGGTTTATCCCCTCTATTTCAATGGCATACAACAGGCACAGTATTCTCCTAGTGTATGTACCTTACCCTTACTATTTGAAATAACTGTAATAGAAAACGTAAAAATTGCGTTTTGTGCAAAAAAAATTGTTTTTGGTGCGACACGCGTGCGCAGATAGCGGAGCCACATCCTCGCTGCACCGGCTCGTCGGCTGTTAGCCATAACTGTTAGCTTCTCAAGGCATGTGACTCACTTGTCTATTTAGTTTAGCTGAAAAATGAAGATGGCGCTGCCGATAGCAATAATAGGCGGACCGACTGACCCCTAGGAAAATACGAACGAGATGTTAAATGTAGCAAACAAATCCTTTCACTGCGCACGCGCTCCTAACTTTTAAGGGGCAAATTCATATACAGAGCTTTTATTTAATATCGTAAGACACGTGACCAGAAGATTTATGCAACCGGTCATACACAGTTGGTAATGGACAAACCTAAAATCCACTGCATACATTGGTGTCGTGTCCTAAGCTGCTTTCGTTTCCAGTGAACATAATAAACAGGATTTCAATGAACAATAATCATAGGATGCAAAATTGCATGGTGTAGGGACAGAGACAACACACGAAACATGATTATGAATCACTGCTGAACGAAAGCAGCTCTAGTTAAAGGTTAAATGTTTGAAAGCCTATTTCTAGGTTAGAGTTTGTTTATGTTTATTTTTATTACGGCATTTGTATGATTTTAACGTGTTTAATCAATTCTTAAAAGAAACCGGAGAGCAGAAAAAAGTAAGCAGTACATTAATTTATTACATTTTTATTAATAAAGAAATAACGTTGCATTTTTAGGTTAAATGTTGAAGAATGCATTGCATCAGCTCCTCTTTAGAATCTGAAACTGTAAAAAAGTGGAGAGAGCCGAATTCATGTCTGGAAATGCAGAATAGAATCTATTCAAGAAAAAGAGAAATACGAGTACTTAAATTCTTCTAGTTTTATGGAAAATTTGTCTAGCTATTAAATATTTTAGAAATAAGTAAATTATTCACTGCTGATTGATAGTAAAGTTGTACAAGTGGCTTGGGAAATAAAGGGTGTAGGAATTCAGTTTAACTATAAAACTAATATCACACATGTTGAGCTCGTGATTTATCAAACACCAAATTATAATCCATATGTAACATCAGACTTTCAAGCGTTGCATTCACCACTCACCAATAAGTCAGGCTCTTCTACTACAAAGCCACGAAGTTAGTGATGTGGAAACAGAAAGAAGAATGGAAAGCGACTACTTTAAACAATTTTAAAAAACTCGTTTTTTTGCGGTCTGTCTAGAACAATGTAACATTGTTAATCTGTTAAGTGAAGCAGTGAAATACCACCCAAAACAAATTTTAATTACTATAAATTAGGCTGGTCAATACTTTCTTCAGATTAGATTATAATTTCTCTACCAGATATTTAGCAAAATTTACCAAAATATTTTAACAAAAGTTGCATTTTTACTAAAACAATTAATTATATGGCCCAATGAACAAAAAACAGGTTGCTCTGTTCCTTGCAACAAAAAATTGTAAATAAATTGGGACTTCCAATATTTCTGGGAAGGAAAACTCTAGAGAAGCCATAAAAGAAAGTAAAAAAAAGTCACTTGCAGGGTGCATATTCAGCCATTAGAATGGTCAGATAATTTAGTTATGTTGAAGAGCATTTTGACATAAATATAAAAAATGTGTATATGTTAGACCAAATAACACATATATGGTATGTTTGAAAATGTTTTAACCACCTTCTAAATCACATCAATGACCCTCTTAAACTTAAATCTAATTTGATTGAGCTAACTATAGTTTATAGTGCATTCCGAACCACTTGGGAATAGTATGTAATCAGAAATTGTTTCAAAGTGGGTGGAGCTTGAACCCACCTCGCTAGAGACACTCGAAGAGAAAGCTATAATACGTTTAATCACTGAGCTACCGTCCTATTTGGATTGGTAAATTGCTAAATTACTTATAAAACATTGATATTTTTTATATTATGTAACTTCTTTAATAAAAAATGATTATAATTTGTGAGTTTCTTTTATTAAAAAATGTCACTACTTACTGATAGTCAAAATTATTTTATTTCTAAAATCTATTATGATTTTAAAAATTTTTCAATGAAGTCTATTTTTGAATCCCATATATTATTACTATTGCCTAGTATAAAAACTTCTTTTGTCAAATTTCTAGAGATATTTTTATAAAATTTGGTCTAGAAAATGTAATATGCTTATATTTATACCTTTATTCAAGTCAGTTATGCCTGTAGATTAATTACATTTGCGTGCCTGCAAATAAAAATAAAACAAAATGTTCCCTACTAAATATACAATTATTTAGTTATCGCAAGGTCGATTACTACTCGCAAGAAGAACCAAAAGAAACTTAGGAGAGATATCATAAACTATCAGAAGAAAAAATACATATAGGTACTAAAATTATATAAAAATAAATAAATAAGTATGTAAAAACTAAATAAGTAATTATTTTTTACAAAGTTCAATTACTGCTCTTAAGAAAAACCAAGAAGAAACTTACAAGAGATCATAAATTATAAAAAAAATACATTCTAAAATATAAAAAAAATTGCATGGTAGGGACAGAGACAACACATGAAACATGATTACGAATTACTGCCGAACGAAAACAGCTTTTGCATCATATGATTACTGTTCATTGAACATAATAAACGAAAATGTGAATTTGTCATGTACCTACGTGCCCTACGGAACTTTCTAAAAGCTCTATATTTCATAGAAGCACATTTTGGTGTGTAGATTTACATAAAGTTGACATTTGAGCGCCAAATTAAAATACTTCATATATGTACAGGGTGATTCACGTAGACCATTCATTAGAAGTTTTTCAACTTGCAGTTGGATTAGAAACTTGAAATTTGGTACGCAGCCATAATCGATCATGCCCGTTCTATCTAAAATATTTTCAGTCCTCCAACTATACAGGGTGTGCCAAAAATTGGTACCAACTTTCTTATTTTAAATAGAAACCTATATTTTTCTTTAAATGATTCGATTGGTCTTCAAATTCTGAGTTTAGAGAATCTAAGTTATGTTAACTTATCTATTACAATTTTTGATATATGTCCAATTTTTTGAAAAAAATTGCCGCTGTAGTAGTTTACGAACAAATTTGTATCTCGCAAACCTTTCAAAATTATGAAACCAAATTTGTGAAGCAGTTAGCTGGAAGTCCAGGCTAACTTTTGATGTCCCATCGGTGGTCCCATTTTGTACCATATGGGCGCAGTCGATTTTCAAATGTCGCAATCAAAAATTGTCAAAAAGTCAATTTTTTCAAATGGCACCTACTATTTTTTTTCACATCATTCGAAAGAAAATTGAATTTTAGGGTGAGTTACTTAAGCATTCCCTATACCTAACTTCACCCCATATCGAGTTATTCAATAAAAATCAAGAAATACCTTATCTTGCCGAGAGATTCCTTACTTCATCAAGTATGCCATGGAAACAAAACACAGTTGTAATAATTTTTAAAGAAAAATATGGATTCTTATTTAATTACACACAACACCAACAAATTATTATTAACAAAAATTGTAATAGATAAGTTAACATAACTTAGGTTCTCTAAACTCAGAATTTGAAGACCAATCGAATCATTTAAAGAAAAATATAGGTTTCCATTTAAAATAAGAAAGTTGGTACCAATTTTTGGCACACCCTGTATAGTTGGAGGACTGAAAATATTTTAGATAGAACGGGCATGATCGATTATGGCTGCATACCGAATTTCAAGTTTCTAATCCAACTGCAAGTTGAAAAACTTCTAATGAATGGACTACGTGAATCACCCTGTATATATTTTGGTGTATGTAAAATTTTAGTGAGGATTATATGAAATTATATATTATTATGCCTATTTGGCAATTATAATTTTTCTTATAATCTAAAATACATTATTTTAAATAAATAATTACAAAATCAGTAATATTTTTTTTATTTCTTCATACTTAATTAAAATAAATTTTCTATTTACCTCTGCTGCTTCAATGAGTCAATATATTATTTTGTTAATTAGTTATTTATGCAGATACCTACTATCACATTTTGTATATTATAACCTATATTAGCATATATTTTTCAATTTTTCATTTATTTTAATAGATCTTATTGTGTTTGTGTGCTGCAAAATATCTGCAGAAGCTAATTCGGTTTCGTAAAGTTAGGATTTCCATTTCGCATATGTTTGAAGAAGTTTTAATCTCTTAAGAGGAATACCCATAAGTAGTTCCCCTGCGAAGTTTCAAGGATTACAGTTTAGTTTACCCCCGGCAACACCAATTGTAGGAGAAATAACTTTACATTTTATTTGCTAGTGAAGAGAGAACGGATACGTCTTCTCTTTCAACCGCAGGCGCAGTGAGAAGTGGGCAAGAGATTTATTTCATAGCATTATTACCTGAGAACCTATAATTTATATGATACGGATCACATTTGAAGTGAAAACCGTGTAAACAGATAACTACTGGACACGAACAGGTGGTGGGTCTGATGTAGTGTCCACGGAAATAAGCCCTTGCGTCGGCATACGGCTGTTGGGAGTCCCGTGCAGTAATGGGTGGCCGGCAATTTTGTTGTTGCCGGGTGACGGAGGCTAAATTTGAAGTGGTCAGGGCCAGGAGTTGTGCTAGTTGCTCGTAAGAGGGCAGTCCCAAGCTTGGTTGGAGTTGGTCCGTCATGGCGGCAGAGGGGACTGGGATCGTCCCGGTCGTTTGCCCTGGAAGCACTATTTGTCTGGTTTGCGTCGCACTAGGCGTTGTCGTCTGGTACGGTGGGGTGACGTGGTAGGCACCGGCCGACGAGGTAGGCGTGACGAAGTACTGTGCGTTGGGTGACGTGCTTGGACTTGGGCTGGTTGCTGCTGGTGGCACCATGCAGCAAGGGGTGGCCGGCTGGCGGCGAGGCGTCAGCGAGGCGTCACTAAAGAGTTGTGGCCAGTCGGGTGTGGTAGCAATGTTGTACTGACCGCTGGGTAGCTCTGAGCCAGAGGTGGAGGCTTCCCCATGTGTGGAAGCGAACCTGGCGAAGCGGCGGCCTCCCAGCGTCAAGGAATCGTCACTGGCCCGGGATGCTGTTGGGTCCACCATACAGCGAGGGGGCATCACCATAACATCGTCGCCATCCAACCTCCGTTCCATTGCCGAGGTTTCGTGCCAGGGTGCTGCGTTGCGCACCATGCAGTGAGGGGGCATCGCCTGGGAATCGTTGCTGTCCAACCTCACATCCGTTGCCTGGGTTTCGTGCCAGGGTGCTGCGTTGCGCACCATGCAGTAAGGGGGCATCGCCTGGGAATCGTTGCTGTCCAACCTCACGTCCGTTGCCTGGGTTTCGTGCCAGGTTGCTGCGCTGCGTGCCATGCAGCGAAGGGGCACCGTCGTGGTGACGTCGTGCGTGGCCCCAGTGTCTTGTCCCATGTTTGTGGCGAGTCCTGCCTCGCTATGCCTAGGTGCGGTGCTCGGTGACGCACAGTAATGGGGCGCCGTCGTCGCGACGCCATTCGTAGCACTGGTGCCTAAGGAGAAATCAGTGGGCATGCTTACCTCGCCGTGCCGGGTTGCTGTGTTGGGTTCCATACAGTGTGGGGGCACCGTCGTGGAGACGTCGGTCGTGACCCCAGTACCCCCTGTCAGGGCGTCGTGTTGGCGGAGCACTTCGTGGTCAGATGCTGTTAGTGGCATCGTGCAGTGAGGGGGGGCCGGCGTGGAGACGTCGTTCGTGACCCCAGTGCCTACTGCCTTGCCACTACGTGTATGCATCGTCACTAGTCACTCAACAATTCTGGATGGCTACCAGAGAGGCGCCTTGGACGGGCAGGGTAATAAAACACACTATATCACTTAACAACACAAGAGGAAGGGATGACCTCATCAGCTTTGGCGTTGGCTTCTGTGCTCAGTGACTTCAGTTTCGGGAGAAGACTCTGGGCTGGCTGAAGGCTGGAACACTACTTGCTTTGCTGGATTTTTGTCTGTTCTTTTATAGAAGTTTTGGAAAAATCCAGGCTTTTGATTGGTCAAAATATTTTACTATATAAGAGAAATTTTGGACCGAGGTTATATATGTGAGCACAGTGCGCCAGACAAGTCATAACTTGTTCGACGCCGACGCCGATGACAGTAGCATCAGACTTTCAATCGCGGGGTTCTGGGTTCAAAACCTGGTGCCTTCTGCTTTTTTTCTTATTTGTTTGTGGAAAAGTTATAGGCATTTATATATAAAAAAACATTATGGGTATTTATGTAAGATATAAAATAACATAAAGAATTTTTTTAGGAAATTTGACGAAAGTTTACCGTATTGCCAGATACTAACTTTTATATTTTATTCAGTATCCTGATGAAATACATCATTCTATAAATATTTGTTTGTTTTATATTATTGAACAAAAACCAGAATTGAGTGGCATTCCCCCATTTAAATATTTTATTGAATATCAAAATATTTACAAATTACCCGGAAATTTGCTTTTATAGTTATGAAAAAGAATATTAACATTTTCCTACCAACATATTATACAGTTATACACCAACCAGGACAGGTGGCAGCAAAAACAGGGACGTCCTCACTTCCCACATAACAAAATGATATGCAATGTACATACATTGTATCTTCAATCTATGGATATGTATATCCACAAGATGGAGATATAATGGAGATGGAGAGATAATGTACATATAATGGATGTGGAATTAACATTCCCAGCATATACGTTTGTCGCCGACTTCCATATCTATTTTATATCCAGTGAATGTACATAAACATATACAATGTACATTCACTGGATATGAAACACACATCATATACACAATTGCATATTTTATGAATATACATTACATATCTCTGAAGTAGTTTTCACGGACATCAAAACACTTATTGAACACTGCACTCGACGTGTGTTGCCCCAGTCAGGTTGGCATCATCGGGAGATGATTAAAACGAGCAGTTTTAATCATCTCGATGATACCAATTAAATATGATTGGAGCAGCACGCATCGAATGAAAGTGTTCAAGTGTTTTGATGTTCGTGGGAACTACTTCAGAGGTATCCAATAGTATCCATATAAGAGGTAATAAAACACAGATAGCTTAATAAGAAATATATTTTATATAACTATTTTAAACATAACTACACAAACTTTACAAAATAACCTAAATTATTACAAAAAATTTTCAATATTTACGTATACTTTTTTACCTTCCGGTAGTTTAACAAATTGTAAATATACGTATAATACCTACAATAGTTACTCATGTCCTACATATTTGTTTAAAACATTCTCAACCATCAGTAAGTTATATAATATGAACGAATGTAATTTTTATTCACTATATTTATAAAATACATACCCAATATGACATAACAACAAATTTTTAGGCCTCTGTCAGTTTCCGCCATCTTAACTAAACACACACCTGCCACAATCAGTTAAATATGAAACTTGCAAATTTTCTAACCCTAAACGAGTATGTATTTACAAATCTAAAGAATTGCAATATAATAAATATACTCTTACATCATGGGAGCTTCATGCAAATGTAACAGTATAATATAGCAATAAGCAAATATAAAATCCAGATAATGAGAAAGAGTTTACTTCCATCACACATAAACACTATGCACACAACACTACAGGGCTTAATAATGGCTGCCCGCGCAGGCTGCGGCTGTTGCGAACTACAATTCGTAAACAAATGATGCCTGGTGCGCCGACGTACTATGCCATAAATTAGTAGCGCATGCGCATCAGATAATGAGATAAAATTCGTGTACGCGTATAATTTAATTATACCTTAATGGACATGTTATGTATAAATCATTATGTATATACCTCCAGCAATATACACTGTATATGACGCTGATGGATATCAGTAGCTGAATATACATTTCATATCATATGTATATTTAACAATACATATTCAAATTCCAACACCTAATGCATATGCTGTGGATGTATATATCCATGCGATGTTATGTGGGTTATGCATTTATTTTTTAAGAAATTACGTACAGGACGTATTTGATTTAAACATTCATTATTTCGTAATCTTATTAAAAAAAAAGTGTAATATATGTACTTAGCAAATGTCCAGTATTTTTATCCCAAATGTATTTTTAAATTCTTTTTACCAAAAACGAATGTCAGCTTTCACAATTTAATTAATTTATTACCGTTTTCTTAAATGTTTTTTATATTTCAAATAAGCCGCCGGACATTACTTAAATTGCCAAAGCTCACATTTGCATTTAGTGAAAAATATTAAAAAATATCTCTCAAAAAAAATACTGCCTTAACATATTTTATTCAATAATTAAAATATACAACATTGCCGGAGCCAACCGCACAACCACGTCGCGCAGCGTCGTAGTGTTAGTGCGGTTGGGCGGTTGACTAATTATATTCCATTGCATTTTTCTAAGGTTATTTCTAGTTTGATTTTCATTAAAATGAAAGTATTGGTAAATCAAACAAGGTAGTCTTGTTGTCACATGGTATTTAATATATCCATACCTATTGTTATTAAAATTAGAATATTACAGAAATGACGCTAGACGTCGGTCGTCGCCGAAACGAAAAAATGAAAGAATATGATTCTCGGTATTAAAATTTATCAAATTCAGAAGTTTCACAACAATGACGTTAGGCGTCGGTCGGCGTTGAGACGTAAAAATGCAAGAAAATGAATCTAGGAATCGAAATTTGTCAAATACACGAGTTTTACAAAAACGACGCTAGGCGTCGGTCAGTGTCGAGACGTAAAAATGCAAGAACATAGATTTAGATACACAAGTTTTACAAAAACGACGTTAGGCATCAGTCAGCGTCGAGACGTAAGAATATGAATCTAGGAATTACAATTTATCAAATACACAAGTTTTACAAAAATGACGCTAGGCGTCGGTCGGCGTCGAGACGTAAAAATGCGAGAACATAGATTTAGATATCAGATGAAAAATATTATAAAGAAATTTGAGGGCTTGGCTTCCCGTATAGGTGTGCACCAAACCTCAAGTATTTGTACACAGCTTGCTTTTACACATTTTCCCCTATTTATATACCTATACTTACATCGCCACCCCTTCAACGGAATCATCTCAAAATATGATTTAGTTCCAATTGTCGTTATAATACATATGTACCAAATTTCAAGCGAATATCTCAATTTTATTGTATCAACCTCTTTAATAATGGAGTAGGGGCGGTGGGGGGTTAAAAAATATTATAAAAAAATCTCAGGCCTTGGCTCCAAGTACATACACCGTACTTCAAGTTTCTGTACTCTTATCAGCTTGCTTTAATTATTTTCCCCTATTTACCCCTATTTAACCCCCAGCCCTTCAAAGGAATAATCTAAAAATATAATTTAGTTCCATATGTCATTATAATATATGCGTGTACCAAATTTCAAGTGAATAAGTCAATTTTATATTATCAGCCCCTTTAATAATGGAGTAGGGGCGGTGGGGAGGTTGAAATTTGTTATTAAAAAATCTGAGGCCTCGGCTTCTAAATATAACAAATTTTGAGGCCTTGGCTGCTAGTACATACACCAAATTTCAAGTTTCTGTACTCTTACCAGCTTGCTTTACCTATTTCCCCCCATTTATCCCTACCCATATAGCATTTTTGCATTCAGAGCATGTGCTCGGAATGTACTTTATGTACCAAGGAACTAAGAATGAATATTCATTTTGCATGTAATGTATATAATCTGAATGTCAGAGAGGCGTACAGATGACCGCTTCTCAACATCCGAATAAGATTCCCACAACATTCCCATGAACCAAAATGGTACTTGATATGAACCAAAAAGGTATATTGAAATATTGCTAGATACATGAGGTATATAGGAGGAAGGTCCATGCTACATTCATATTGTACACTGCACGTTCACGGTATACGCGTACTACCTTCGCAGGAATGACCATTATGTATCAGTGGCAGCTATAAATACTTCACTCATGCCATGTATCTTTTTCAGAGTTTAATTACTACAATAATTTATGACTTACTGTAATCATAGATGAGTCGCTGCTTCGTTCTGAGTATGTTCATGATGAAGCAGCCACTCATCTATGATTTCAATAAATAATAAATTATTATAATAACTAAACTCTGAAGAGAATACATGGTATGAGTGAAATACTTGCATATAATAAATCCAGTATCTAATTTTAGTATTTAATTGTTACAGTCAATTATTACTTATTCTAATTTTCCACAATACACATTCCTCGTGAAGAACATTATGTAAGTAAATGTGGAATGTATGCACAGAAAATTTGTTTTTACCACTAGTTTTCAATTAAAGTCAATCATGGTTTATCGATCAAATTTTGTTTGAATAGAGCACACAAATGCTGAATTTGTTATAACAGTACTTTACAAACACCCAAGAATATCATTTGTAAAAAAATTAGTTTTACGTTTATACAAGATCTGTTCAAAATCATTTTAAAATACATCAAACATTTATCACTGAAAATTTCAACTCTAAAATCAAATTTAACACATTATTTCTGATGATCATATTACTAATTATTGTTGTAACAATTATGCATCTTGAATTATAAAATAGGAAGAGGTAGAAATAAAACAGTTGGTGCTACTTTAAATATATTTTTATTTTTTGTTATAGTAGATGCAATCGTTACAGTGACTCTACGAGTGAGACACAAGACGAGGTTTAACTGGCAAGAATAACATTTTCCGTCTTTATTATACTTTCACCCGTTGAGCCACTATAACGATTGCGTCTACTATACAAAAATGAATTGCAATAATAGAAAACAATTGTGTCAAGAATTTAAATTGATATTTTGTTAACTGTTCTTTGCTACTTATGAACTGTCATATTTTGCTATAACCAACGTTTTGCCAGTAAATAAAAAACAGTAAAAATTGGAGGGCTTACATTTCCAAAACCAGTGTCTAGATGTTGCCGATTCTGATATTTGTAATTGCGAAACTCCACTTGGCATTCACAACACATGATCTGTGACTGCTCCTATTGGCTGAATACTTTCTTTTGGCTTTTCCAATTTTTCGGAGAAGGTATTCTCTTCCTGTCTAGAGGAGGTGGAAATACGCATGCTTGTTCCAACTGTAAAAGAAACGAGAGCATATTTGAATATTTGTTTCACTTTAAAAACTGGCCATGATAAAGTTGAAAAATATATAACATCTTACAAACATCTTGCAGAAAAAAATAAAAATAATCAAAAACGATATTATCATTAATTTACAAAACAGGTATTTTTTTTGGAATTCGGAAATATTTGTACTTGTGATTTTAATACCTACCAAAGTTATTAGAAGAACAACATATTTTCCCTCAACTTCTAGTAACAGCAAAATTTATTTCACTTTGGGAAGTCGACGTCTTCCAATATGTTCTTCGATATCACTATCTTCATCTCATAATAATCTTTTGGGAGGAATAATTTGCTTTTTGTACATAGTCCTTTGATTCGTTTTTGTTCACTCTGTATATCCGATGTGAGTTCTGCTCTTTTCAATTTAACTGCAGCTTATAATCTTCTATAATAGGTATAAAGCAAATTAGTACAAATATGACAACTTATATGTTGCAATCAAGACCGATGGTTGTGATTTACATAAATAAAAGCTCCTTAATATTGAAATAGATCGAACCTACCTTCTTGAAAACAAGATTTATAGTGTCCACACTTCATATGGGATCTCTCTTGTTTTTCAATGATTTATCAAATTGTTTCCGTTTAAATGGTGACCACCAAACTTTCTTTTCGTGGAACGAGTCACTTCGAGTCACTTCGAATTAAACCACCTCCGTTTTTCCAAAAATCGATGCCTACAAACATCATTATTCGTATTATAATAAAAGCAAAGATTAGACCTAATCTTTGATTAGTACAAAGGGATAGGTAAGTGTAAGTACATTCAACTTTAGTGTCTAAACATAAATTAAAATATCTGCAAATGACAATAAAGGGGACCTTAAACTATGTGGTAGGTGTATTATTGTACATAATTATTGTAAAATACTTACTGCAATGCAATTAAGTACGTAGTAATAATCATAGGCAAACAAAACACAAACCATAAACAAATTGAAATCGACATTTGACATTTTGACAGCAGAGGCCTAGCGGAATGGAATGAGAATATTGAGCATGCGCACTAGCCTAGGGACCGTGGCGCGCGATCACAAGCCTAGTTTGAATTCAAATTTAAATCATATTTCACATCTACAATTTTGCCAACGATTTAAAATTTGTATAATGATGATGATGATTATAAATGTACTTAAATCAAATCTGGATAGAGAAACATTTATTTATTTTTATTATAATTAAGGTTAAAGGTTAAAGTAGATACTATATAAAAGTAGCAATAGGTAGTCTCATCAGTTGTGATGCAGTTTTATTTTTATTAGTTCATGCGATCCAAATATTTCTACAAAATGTACACCTCTATCATACAGATAAAATCATCGACGAACGTTTATGCGATGTACATGAACACATATACGAAGAACATTCCCTGACATGTATACATAGTACATGCGACTATGAACATAAACTTTTGTGTATGTTCGATCCATATCGTATGTATATTCATATTGTATATGAAAAAATTATTTGTATGAGAATGTTGGGGGAACATACATGGCTAGTACAGTATGCAATTAGAACATTAGGAATGCAAAATGTACATTCGTGGAATAATAAATGCTATCTGGGTATTTACCCCCAACCCGGATATGTTCAAAAAACAATCCAGTCCAGATCTCGTTATAATATATACGTGTACAAAATTTCAAGTCAATGTCTTAAACCGTTCCGGAGAAAATATGCTGACAAAAAAAAATTACAGACAGACAGACCGACAAACAGAAAATTTTTTTTCGCTTAAATTTAAAATCTGGACGTTTCATGAAGTTCTAAACCTATTTCAAGATATAAAATTTGATTTCACGATTGCTGTACTTCCAATCCACTACGTGGATGTGGAAGTAATTCCTCTTTTTTTTCTTGTACCATGTTGGTACACTTTGCGCCTTTAGCTATTGTTTATACCCATTACGCGATTAAATGTGTTCCGGTAAATACTGAATTAAAATAGGTACGCAACAAGCTCAGTTTATATATTTCTCTACTATAGCAAGAGTCAAAGCCTGGAGAATGAGAAGTCTCAAGTTAGACAAAGAGCCAATGCGTCTATGATCCGCCTCTCTGGCTAGGTGGAGATGGACAACATTCCTAAACATTTTTTAAATTACATGCGTAATTGCCCTGAAGTATAACTCATTAAAAAATTGACATTTTTGAATTATGTTTAAACGAATGTGTAAACAAAAGATGATAGAATTATCTGACCGATGCTTTTTTGAGACTGATATTTAGAAGTATGTGAAAATTAAATAAATATCAGACAATCAAATGATAAAGTTTGTGATTTTTTTTCTTAAGATTGGTTCACCGGATTTGAAAAAGCAATGGTCACATTGTAGAACTAGTAGCTAACTTCTTCTAAAAAAAAAACGAGTGTGATACTTGTATTTCCGCATGCGAGGATTCCTCTTAAGATAAAAAATATAACAATATATGGATATATCCAAGATATTTTGTATATACGTTTATTAAATGCTTATTTAAATTCGGCCTAGTGTTAATTCACATATTATATCCTACACATTAGAGACACAGTTAATTAAACTCACAAATAGCTAAAAAATAAGATCACTTTTAAACCATAAACATAAGAAGTAAATCAAACCCACGATTAGTAAACTATACGGTTACCTCATGCGCAACGGGCGACGTCACTTGTAGACCCTGGACACATCTGAGAGTGCGCGCAACATAAACATAATTGCAGATCAAGGACAGAGTTTAGCTACATCCAGAGCCGGCGCTACCGTTTAATTCTTTTTTCATTAGTAATCTATGAACTCTTTAATACTTTAAGCTATCTGTGATCTATGGCGACCATTGCAGGCAATGCAAAATGCAATGAGTGCAGTGCAAAGAGTATCTTTGAATCTTTGTCACTGTGCTGTGCATAGATAAATAATTTGCTAATATATAATGTGCAGTGTTTATTTATGTATCTAGTGCCGGCCCTGGTTGGGTCTACATGTTACGTCATAATTCCGTTCCCCGCTCCGAGCGTTACCTTCGCCAGAATCAAACCTAGTAACCTAGTCCTACAGTCCTAGTTAGTACACGCGTGTATAAACTGTTGGATGCGATGTCAAGCGTCATCTACAGGGACCTAATGAAAGTAATGGATTTTTAACCTATGCAGATGTGACCTTTATGCTGACTTCATTTGAACTATAGTCTGTTTTTATGTTTTTAAACCAGGAGGAGTAAACAAGTTCCAATCACACCATAAAAGTAACCAGAAAATACACTAAAACCTTTTAGGCGTTTTGAGCAACCAAAAATGCACGACTACAGTGTTTTTGTGGGTGTGTTATTACATTATATAATGCATCGACCTCTATTTAACCTCTGGGTATTTTATAAAACATCCATAACATTTACGCAATATAAAGGCACCAAGCAATTAGCCACTTTTACCTTCAGACTTATACAAAAGGGATTAAAAACTGATATATAATGTGCAAACGATAAAATAGAAATTATAAATTATAACCAAATAATTTATAACATAGAATTAAAATTTTTACAATATGTCAAAATTTACGATTATTATATTAAAAACAGGCTATAGTGGTTATCGAGTCAGGAACGGATTAAGGTTTTTTCAGGTGACTGTGCAAGCTAAATGAAAATGCGTAATCGGAAATTTAAAAATAACGAAAACAAATGTTACTTTGCTAAATGTCGCTAAATTTAGTGATATTTAACAAAGTAATTTCTGATTCGCTATTTTTACAAGAGAATTATTTATTACATTTCTACCAATAAAAATTGTTTTATCACATCTTAAAGTTTTTAAATTTTTATGAGTAAAACACAAAAGTTTTTAGAAGTTTAGTTGCATGAATTTAGATAGAAAGAGATAGATATCCGTAACCGATGCGAGTTGCCTATCCAATCGTTTTGCCTCACTTTGTCGCCCAAGGCGGATCCGTTCCAGGTACTATAAGGTTTGTTCATGTGTGTTGCTGGAAGCAGATCTGAGCAACTAAATCATAAATTTGCCGTTCATTAGTGCCAGATCATATGATCTGGTTCTGTTCATTTGTGTCGAGAAACTTGCTTGAGATCAAATAAATCACTAGGTTTGTTCATTTGTGTTGATTTAAAGCAGCTTGAATCAGTTAAATAAAGAGAGTGCTATCACAAATAATGTGAGTATGAGAGAAATAACGTGTTTCAAAGTTGCTATAAATCAACACAAATGAACAAACTGACTGATTTCTTGCTCGAGCTCAGGAGTCCGAGCAATAAAATCAGAGCAGGAAACATAACTTCTCAATCCTTGGTAAACAAACAATAAACGGCGAGTAAAATAAGTTATATGTATTTATTTATTAAAAATGTCCAAGGAACAGGGAGATGTTATTTTAAATGCCACCGTAAGGGATGTGCAAGATGATCATTACATTCTGCAAACCGAGGGCGACTAAAATTTGTAATATTAAGTAAAATATAATTAACTAGGTACCTTTGCCTACTTACATTATTATTATTTATTGATACATATTTTTTTACAAGGTGATTATCATGAATTGGCGGTAGGTGCAATATTGTATAACCTTACAAAATTCGAAATCCTGCATCAAATACCACCTTTCATGTGTTCGTTTGTGTTTTAAATTGTTTTGATTGCAAATGCTGTCATTTGTCAAAATAACCTGCTAAAATGTGATTTTTTAAAATCAGTTGATCTCATTCTAACAACACAAATGAACAAACCTATAGAGTTCACTGCAAATTACAGACATTGCTGCTGTCAAAAAGCAGAACAGCAACTGGAATGTTTTCGATCATCTGATCCTCCATTCACTTTGACCTACACCAAGATCGATCGATCATCAACTCGTATATCATTCGCAACATTTTCTGTCATTCACTTCAGTCAGTTCAGTCAGTATTGGTATGCAATGCATGAAAGTACTGGAGATTAGAGAGATATGGCAATTTCCAACAGCGCGTGACGTTCGCTATTAACGTTACGCTATGAAAAATAACACGGGTTGGCGCAATCTAGATTTTTACGAGTTATGGCCCGGAGGTCTTTTAACGTTAGCTAAAGTCAAGTGGTAAAGTTGAGTTATGACTTTCATATAACAAAAACATTTGTTTTGGGTTTATATTTATAATCGAGAATAAATTATATCACGTTGTCATAATTTTTTCCTAAACACATAATACCCAAACAAACGGCATATGTTGATTTGCGAATTTCGTATACATTCGGACGAACTTGGTAATCTTCGGTACGACGTTATTCCTAAAGGCTAAAATATACTTGCATTAATTGAACGCAAATTACGTCAGGCGGTAAGTTATTAGAGAGATATGGCAATTTTCAATAGCGCGTGACGTTCGCTATTAACGTTACGCTATGAAACATAACACGGGTTGGCGCAATCTAGATTTTTACAGAGTTATGGCCCGGTGGTCTTTTAACGTTAGCTAAAGTCAAGTGGCAAAGTTGAGGTTATGACTTTCATATAACAAAAACATTTGTTTTGGGTTTATATTTATAATCGAGAATAAATTATATCACGTTGTCATCATTTTTTCTTAAACACATAATACCCAAACAAATGGCAAATGTTGATTTGCGAATTTCGTATACATTCGGACGAACTTGGTAATCTTCGGTACGACGTTATTCCTAAAATACACTTACGTTAATCGAACGCAAATTACGTCAGGCGGGAAGTTATTAACGGAAGATTCTTACGTACGCCTCAAGGACGCATGCATAGCTGTCATATGACGTCGTGCGGTAATACCGCAAACGTTATTTGACGCTCCCATATCTCTCTATTAACGAAAGATTCTTACGTACGCCTCAACGACGCATGCGTAACTGTCATATAATATAACGTCGTGCGGTAATACCGCAAACGTTATTTGACGCTCCCATATCTCTCTAATCTTGTTCAATTCATTCGTTTATTAGAAACAAAATGTATGAGATACTTATTTTTTGAAAATGTAAATGAGTAATAATCAGATATATTATAAACATACCTATATATAATAAATGAGGGGAAATAAAATTTTAACGCATTTGTCAGAAAAACGTGTACGGAAAAAATATAAATAAACTCATCTAATAACATTACACCTATATTTGTAAAACATGAAATATGAACAATCATGTAAAAAGACTAAATTAGGTTATGGGAAGAAATAAAACTTGAGATATTTTTTCAGGTTTTAATCGGCTATGTTTTTCATTCCTACATACTCTACTGTTTAACTGAGACGATCGAATGTTGTGTATCTAGCATTCAGCAGCAGTGACTAGCAGTTCATCCTATTTCAATAAAACAATCACGAATGATTGATACAAAAGATTCGATCTTTTGAATAGTCAATCACGAATGGATCGAATCCTCTCAAAATGAACGAATGACACATCTCTACTGGAATTCTGGTATATGAGTTAGGACCAAAGAGTTCTATAACTAGAGGAGACAACCTGCATAAGCGTAACGTATAAGCAGCAAGTGGCGCGGGTCTTCTCATCCTTCTCACACAGTTCGTTCTCTCTTTGTCCGCTTTGTCGCACGGCTGTGTTGCTTTGTAAAACAAAGAGGAGAGGGTACGAGATGTGCGACAAGGATGAAGAGACCTGCGTCTCGCGGCAAATCAGCGGCTTGTCTCCTCTAGTTGTAGAACTCTTTGGCACAGAACAACCAGAAGTTTAACTCTCATATAATAACATTAAAAAGATGTGGCAAAATAGGTGACCTTCAGCCATTTTATTGGGATACACTCTAAGGACCGGCTTTGCAGAGTTTGCCTAACACGCACCTCTACCTCTTTTTAACGTAAATTTTTCCATTATTAAAAGACAAACAATTAATACGCACTAAGGACAAATCAGAGGTATAAGTAATAGTTCCAACACCACTTACTCCAACTGGAAATATACATATATAAAATATAGTATACAGATATTCCACACTCGACTTGGCAACTGTGACTGAATATAAAACTCGACAAGGTTACATACGCTCCCAAAAACATGGCGATTTCACGTGCGCTAACTCGGATGCGCCAACACTTTCCGCCAATACGAGTTACACTTCAGGTTGTTCTGGACTTGCGTCTAGCCGGAATGGGCAACAACTGATCCAATAAATTCGAGCATGCGCATTACCTTGTAAATGTGTAATAAATTCCGCAACTCGATAAATTGAAATATTTCGTTTTACTATTTTGTAAAAAGAAGGGGGGGATCCCCCCCTTTTCTTTGTCCGCGACGTTATACTGCCTGCGGCGTTAATAATTATTAGAAATTAGATATCAGAATAAAAACCTACTAACCTAGCCTAAAGAAATCACACGAAAGAATAAAATTATTTTAAGCGGAATAAAAATCTACTAACCTAACCTAAAGAAATCATAGAAAAGAATTAGTGGAAAAAATATATTAATCGTTACAAAATTAAAGAAAAAAATTCAGCGGGCGTAAGAGTTTGATCCCGGGACCTTTTGCACCATAAGCTGATCAATCAATCAAAACAAATTTATTTTTCAATTATAATATACAAAAAAATTGTCTTTCCCAGACAATCGCTCCGAAGCCAGACAGACATACATAGTACTTCATACCACGGCAGCTGAAGGGCTGGACGGGGCGAAGCCAGGTCAGACTTGCAAGAAATTTATATAAATGTTAACTCCTGTTTGCAGAATGAAAATTAAATAAAAAATAACTTAGGAATATGTAAAAGAAAAAGTAAACTTATGATAATTAGCATAAAATGCAAAAAGCACGTGTATTTAGAAAAAATCAACAAAAAATAACAAACAGAAACGAAGAAGGGAAAGAGTGACATATTAGAAATTGTGTTTGACAGATTTTACAGTTACAGATAAGATTATGGTAAGATTTTATATAGGTTGCCGGAAGAATTTGTGTTTTATATGAACAGGTGCATTATGCTCTCTGATTTGTGTAATGTTACTGGTAAGCGGATAATCACCAAGTTTGAACTGGTAGAATTTTTGGGGTGTAACTTTGATGTAGTCCGCTAGTGGTACTATGTTGTCATAACGTGCATAGAGATCTCTTAAGGGGGTGTATCTTGAGGAATTTGAAATGAGGCGCATGCAAGTGTTCCAGAACTTTTAGTTTTCTCATTGTCGTGACCGATATGCTGCACCACACCGGTGCCGCGTATGTAAGCGCCGGTCTCATAATGGTGTAAATTAATTTTTTATTCTGTCTGCTGAATCTGCTATTCCTGGCCAAGAGCGGGTACAGACTCCTGGATACGGTAGACTGTCCGTACAGTTTCGTTTACATGTCGGTTAAACGTCAGTTACTTGTCCAAGCGTACACCCAAGTACTTCAAGCACTCCTTTTCTGAAATTTGGTTTCCCCTTATCAAAACTGGTGTTAAGATTTTTTTTTCTGTAAATCTCCGCGCGAAGACTATAGATTCCGACTTCTCCGCATTCACCCGAATCTTCCACTTGTAATATGACGTGGCATGAGCCATGTAAGCTTTGAGACGCATGTTCGCAGCTTGCGGGTTATGGCTATGAGCGTACATGGCTGTGTCATCGGCATATTTGGCAAGTGTAGTATTCGGAAAGTGGGAAAATCGGATACGTACAAATTATATAGCTTTGTGCCGAGAACCGACCACTGCGGGACACCCGCACAATGTCCCGCCATGTGGACAGTTTGTTATTCACTCGATCCTGTAGCGTTCTGCCAGTCAGATACGAGTGTATGAGTTTAGTGATATGTCGTGGAAACTGATAACTAATCATGTTAGAAATCCAGACGGGATCCAGACGATATCAAAGGCTTTCTCAATATCGAAGAGTACCATAGTGGTACACTTATCGAGGTTGTATTGTACCTTCACATCATTAACAACTCTGACAACTTGTACTGTGCTCCTTCCCCTTCTGAATCCGAACTGATGCTCATCTTCAATGTGAAGTCCATCCTGAGCAGAGCTTAATCTGTCCAGAATGACCTCCACTAACTTGGAAATCACCGACAATAACGAGATTGGTCTATAACCCGAGATCCTTGCATTCTTGTTAGGTTTGGGGATGGGAACAACCATAGCACATTTCCACTGGCTAGGCCAGTGCTGTAGCTGCGGAATAGCATTAATGACGTACATAAGTTGCACAATATCTTACCTCTGCAGATATTTGAGAAGCTTGTATTCAATCCTTCCCCGGCGCTTTGACCATGACTTTTAAAAATTCCCGTCTAGTTAATTGGATATCATAGCCAATAACATTGCTTACGTCATTTTCAATTCGGTCATGCTCCAAGTTGTTTGGTACGTTTACGTTATGAATTTGTCAGCTAGTTCGTTTGCTTTTCGCAAGGCCGTCACAGCCGTTTGTCCGTTCTGTTGTGTCAACGTAGGCATGGCTACCCGTGTAGTTTTTAACGCTCTGGTCAGCAGCTTCCACAGCGAATTGTCCTGAGGATTTAAAGCTTCTAGTTTCTCGCCCCATTTCCTATTTCGCCAGGGAGTCATGGAGGCTCGAATCTGCCGTTGCAATCTGATCATCTCAACCTTAGCGTCAACATCAAAATTTCTCTGCCAACGCCGTTTTAATGTGTTCTTTTCCCCAATGTCTCGTTTGACCGCCTCGTCAAGTGGATCTTCGTAGGGATCTCTTGTTAGTTGCTGCTTTGCATCCTGCACCACCCTTGTAAATTCCTCAACTGCACCTTTCAGATCGGCGGCTGTCAATCGTATTAGTGAGTGTTTAGATGTGTATTGATGTGGGTGAGATGCCAGTTAGCGTCTCTATAAGAGGTGACTTCGTGTAACGTCTTCCCTTGACATATTTTTTAATTCAAACTGAATTGGATTATGGTCAGACGTGAGTTCCTCTAACCCAACAGGTAGCGTAGAGTTCGTCACGCCCTTATTGACCACTATGTCAAGGGTTGATGGTGTATCGCCGTTATCTGGAAAGTGAGTCGGATCATCTGGATATTGCAGAATGACATTATGATTATTGATGTACTGGTACAAGGTGCAGCCATTCGCGATGTTACGGTGACAGTTCCATGCGTTATGTCTAGCGTTAAGGTCACCTATAACCAGACAGCGTGGGCCAGCATTCATCAAATTCTCAAGACAATTCACTGTGAGGCCGTTCGCAGGAATATTGTACACGGCGACGATGCTTACGCCACCTTCTAGCATCACACACACACGTTCTCTATGGAGGTATTCCGCATAGTACGATGTGTGTGCGCTATATCAGATTTTATAAGAACGGCCACGCCTCCACCTCTATTTTGGGCTACCCTACCTCGTCTAATTGTAATATACCCTCGAACGCTCAGCTTGTCAAGTTGGGTCAATTTGGTTTCGTTTAGGAGCATAATGTAATTTTTTTGCCTCGTAAGGTAATTAATGAGAAACGGAATTTTATTACCAATACCGTTAGCGTTCCACGAAGAGAGTTTAAATTTACCGGCATTGCTGCCAATATTTACCATAAAGTTATAAAAAATTTAAAACTTTTCGCTCTCGCTATTACAAAGCTCAAGTTGATCAGTCAGCAAGCTCGCCCGTTTTCTCATTAAGTCTATGTCAACCAGCGCTCCAACTCTGTTAATTTGGTCCTGGAGCTTATTCATGGTCGGTCCTCCTGAAAGATGAGGCGTCGTGCACTGCAACACAGGAACTGAATATTGGGTCTCGGCTCTCCTTTGAGGTAATGGTGGAAAGTCGGCATGGTCTTGAATTTGATGGTTCTGCTGCTGGTTTTCTCGTCTTTCTTCCCAAATATTCCGCTTAGGGGCAGAAGCCGCGACATACTTCATCCGTGGTGCTGCAGGCACCCTCATATTCCTCTTCTCTAGTTCTCTTATCTTGATAGACCTTGCAGGACGCACTATTAGTTGTATGCGCCTTTCCACAATTCACACATTTGGCAGGGTTTTCACGATTTTTATGCATTGGTTGGTTAGCTGCCAGTTTCTGAAACGTCAAATATGTATCCGATAGTCTTAACAAACCAGTAGACAAATTGCGTTTCCAAAACGTTAAACAAGTGCTATCGCTTCGATAAACCCAAGGAACAGATAGCTCGTCAATATAGGTGAGATATCTGTTCAATAACTATCTGGTGCGTGCGCAGTACAAATATTGTATTTTGATGCAGAAGTGTTTTGACGTTTAAATGTTAGGTTGAAGGTTAATTTATTATTAGTACAAAACACTTGTGCTATACTTTAATACATCTGTTGTAATTTGAGATAGTAGGTAAGGACCAATGCAAGTGCAAATTAAAAAACATTAGAGCTCTAAATATTTTAGAATTGATTATTCAAGCACTTCTGATTCTTCAGACGATGAAGTATTTGAAATACTTGAGGAAATTCATTTCCACCCAAGATCATTTTTCCTAACACTTGTGCCATCGGTCTTCTTATTTTCAAGAATGTCTTTTTCTTCCATTACAAGTTCAAACAATAAATGTTTGTCGAGATCGGTGAAATTCCTCGCTCGTTTCGTCTCGTCTTCCATTCTTCAAAACATTAAAAAGTAATCAATATGCCGCTGTATTATTTATATAATTAAAAATGTAATACATACCTACCTTTGCAATTCGACGTTTTCTTAATTATTATTCACGAATGCTAACCTAATTAGCATTAGAAAAGTGACAGTAGACAGTAAAAATTACATTAAAAATAATTGTATAAAGTTGGCTTCAATTTAAATAATACAAGTACTTCATTTTAATAACATCAAAAAAGCAAATTTGCACATAGTGAAAACACCTTATGTGGTATAGTAACATTATTGTGCATTGCGATCAGTGTACATCATACTTAAAAGTTCTCTCAGTGTACGAGGTTGTGTTTCACTCATGTTCAATGCCATTAGAACCAGTCCACTAAATATCAAACGATCCGACGTTACTGTCGCTTCTCTATGGTGCATGTTCTCTGGTACTGGAAATCTCAATACATGGAGCTATACACAGCATAATAAATAATCCAGCAGTACGAGTTCCGTGTTTTTAAGCAATTGCGCATATTTCCGCGCAAGACGTTATTTGGTGTAGAACCTTTCAATTGCCTCCATTGGCGGGGTTTACTTTAGTTTATTCGATGCTACCTTGAGGTTAAATTCATAGCCGTGCCTTAGAGTCTGTGAATAGTGAGAATTTTGTCGTTGTGTCAAATAAGTATTGTTAAATTTATTGTATGTACAATATAGTGTGTTAGTTTGGGTTTAAAGTTACTTTTTAAACAATAATTCGGGATAATACATTTTTTATTTTTATAGTGTTAAAGACATAATACTTATTGTGTTATCTATAGAGCATTAAAAATGAATAAACCAAAACGCGGTTGTGTAAGTGCGGTGAAAGGTTGTGTTAATAAAAGCTACTCTTCCAACAAAAGATACTCCGTTCTATATATTCTATAATACAACCCTGTATACGGAAAATAAAGAACTTATAATTATTGCAAATCCAACCCTGACTTCTACACCAAACTGACATAAGCAATGTCAATTTTCATTTTCAGGGTCATTATCAAGATTGACTGCTGGATTATTTACTATGCTGTGTAATAAATAATCCAGCAGTACGAGTTCCGTGTTTTTAAGCAATTGCGCATATTTCCGCGCAAGACGTTATTTGGTGTGGAACCTTTCAATTGCCTCCATTGGCGGGGTTTACTTTAGTTTATTCGATGCTACCTTGAGGTTAAATTCATAGCCGTGCCTTAGAGTCTGTGAATAGTGAGAATTTTGTCGTTGTGTCAAATAAGTATTGTTAAATTTATTGTATGTACAATATAGTGTGTTAGTTTGGGTTTAAAGTTACTTTTTAAACAATAATTCGGGATAATACATTTTTTATTTTTATAGTGTTAAAGACATAATACTTATTGTGTTATCTATAGAGCATTAAAAATGAATAAACCAAAACGCGGTTGTGTAAGTGCGGTGAAAGGTTGTGTTAATAAAAGCTACTCTTCCAACAAAAGATACTCCGTTCTATATATTCTATAATACAACCCTGTATACGGAAAATAAAGAACTTATAATTATTGCAAATCCAACCCTGACTTCTACACCAAACTGACATAAGCAATGTCAATTTTCATTTTCAGGGTCATTATCAAGATTGACTGCTGGATTATTTACTATGCTGTGCACTTAGCATCAGCCTATCAGCAGAGAACATACACCATAGAGAAGCGACAGTAACATCGGATCGTTTGATATTTTGTGGACTGGTTCTAATGGCATTGAACAAGAGTGAAACACAACCTCGTACACTGAGAGAACTTTTAAGTTTAATGTACACTGATCGCAATGCACAATAATGTTATTACACCACATAAGGTGTTTTCACTATGTGCAAATTTGCATTTTTGATGTTATTAAAATGAAGTACTTGTTATACTAACGCACTTCTTGATATTTAAATAGCGTTTATCATCTATCAGATTAAAGTTTCAACAAATAAATAACATTTTTTTGTTTTATTGGTGGCTTAAATCACGCTTTAATAGTGTTAAACGACATTTTATTCGCTTCATTTACGTTTGACATGTGAATAAATAAGTAACATATACCTATTACGGGATTTGTAAGTTATTTCTAGAGGTTTGTCCGATGGACAAAATGTCTTGCTACTGTCACTAAAACTCTTCCTGGTACGTTTTTGGATGTATTTTTACATCTTGGCACAAAAATACCACTTATAGTTTTCATTATAAAATGGTAAGACTACAAAATGTCATGTGTTTGTAATACAAAGTGACGTCTGTTTACTGATGACGTCATGAGTGTGCAGTGAAATGAGTATGGTGTTTTTGGAAGTAAAATTTCAATTCCAAATTGAAGGTACTATTCGATTGATTGTCAAAATTCAAGTGTTCTTAACCATAATAAAATATTATTTCCACACTCAAAGAGAATTTATAATTTGTGAAAACGTCTAATAATTAAATAATATAGTTTATGTTTTAAACACTATTAGTTTCTAAAAAAGGTTCGAATATACGTCATATATATTTTAATTGTTTGCATAATTCGATATTCTTTATACCTTTATGAAAATTGGTGGCCCAAGGGCAGTAAAACGCCCCTTTATATATTAAAATATCAATTAGTTACATTCACATATAACAATAGAATATATTGTACACACGTTATCAAAGCATGTTTTAAAATAATATGTTGTGCAATATTACAATTTATTGTATTTTAATTTTTTTTAATGTGCTACAGTATATTTTTAAAAGCATGTTTTACAAAAAAAAATACTTATAAATGTGACAAAATTTTAACTTTTTTGTTTACTTGTTTTGTCAGTTTTAGTTGTGATCCTTCCTGACGTTTTTTATTTTAATTCAGCCTAATTATGAAGTGCACTTAGGGGACGGTAGCTCAGTGGTTTAGCGCGTCTAGCTTTCATACTGGCATACCTAGCGAAGCAGGTTCGATCCCTGCTCACCGCGAAATAATTTTAATTATAAAATTATCCCCAAGATGTGGTTCGGACTCCACTATAAACTGTAGGGCCTCGTTTCTCTTTACCTTACACAAAATCATTCTGGATTTTCAAGGAGTTACCTCGGTGACTTGAGAAGCGGTTAAGAAAACATTTAAGAAAACATTTAAAAACTTGGCTTCACATCAAATTATGCAATAAAAAAATGCAAGTAACCTTCAGAGCAAGAAAACACACCACTGGTGCTCTATTCTCTATAACCAGAGGACCAATGGTGGTTGGCCTTTTCTTTTTGACGTAATGTAAACGTGTGCAACTGACAACAACACAACCTATCTCACGTACAAACACACATGCGTATACGAAAACGGTTACCGCGGGAAGCCTTGCTGTCGCTTCTCTGTGGTGAGATGTTCTCTGACTCGGCTTCACATCAAATTACGCACTAACAAAACGGAAGTAACCTGACTAAGGAACACACCACTGGTGGTCTATTCTCTAACCACTAACCAGAGGACCAATGGTGGTTGGGTTCTTCAACGTAATGTAAGCACGTGGAACTGACAACAACACAACCTATCTTGAACATGCGCATACGAAAACAGTTTGCGCGGGAAGCCTTGCTGTCGCTTCTCTGCATTTACGGCTAGAGATGTGAAAAGCGGTTCCACTTATGTAACGTTGCAAGCGCCACCGTTCCAGAAAAATACCGCGACAAAAAAACGCTATTTTGCAACGACAGAAATACATGATCCGACTAGCTCTGCAAACGGAACGGGAGTAGAAGCGATCGCGTTTGTCGTGTAGCGCCGTCCAATCTCAGGTATTTCAGAGTGTAATGTAACGTAATCTATTCAGTTCTTCAGTCGCGTTGGCAATTTGTTGGTTCTACTAGCTCTAGTTATATATATATAGCTATAGGTTAATTAGGTTCTTATATTTTTTCAACAAATAGACACCAATAAGAAATAATAACATACATACCTATATTTATAAAGCCGCATACTTCTTTAAATACAGTGTGATAAATAAGGTAGGTATGTTAACTTTTATTTTATATAAATATGAAGAATTATTTTGTTATTTTTCTCCTGTAGGTACTTATAAATTATGAAATAGGGCTCCAAATAAAACATTAAAATCATCTACCATTTATAATTATTTTTCCGAAAAACAAAAGTTGTAAAAGTAGATATTATAGAAACTACTGAAAGTTGTAAAAGATCCGTTGCGTTGCAGCGACGAGACAGATCCGTTGCATGCGCAGTCGTTGCTCAGAGCGAGTGATGGTACTCGTTGCAGGTAACCGGTTATTTTAGTATTTTGTAGCGCGACGGTACGTTACATAAAAATACCGCGACAAAACAACGTTGCGCAAATAACGACCCATCTCTAGTTACGACGTCATTTTTCCTTTGGCTCTTCGTGGTGAAGGGTTAATGGTGTGTTTGTGTTTTATAAGCAACAGGTTTGTTTAGAAATAAATACGGCAGGTAAGTGTATCAAAATTTAATTTAATATAATATAATTCCACAAACATTTTACATACACGGATATTATTAACTTTAAGTTCTCGGCGTACAGCTTACTTCGATAAATTTGGATTTTTTAACTGACCATCACATTTTCTATAACGGCCATTTTAGACATTAGACAAATTAATTCACTTACGTACAACGTACAACATACAATCCGTTAACGAAAATTTATCCAATGTAATAAATACCACTAGAAGTTCTATATACCTGGCCGGATATTTTTTCGCTTTTTACGAGAATTTGGAGGTTGTGTTCTATCTAGCGAAAATAAATTTGTAATTTTTTGCAATCAAATGAACTCTTTGTTGCCTGTTGAATAGAGGTGAAGCCGCCTCGAGTATTTAAGCAAAAATGAACTTTACCAGATAATGAAAAATATTGTAGATCAATTTACATTACATGGTACAGTGGGCAGAACTGGGTAAAGTATTCTCGACAAAGTGCTTCAAGTACCAAGCACTTAGCTAGAGTGCTTTAAATCATGAAGTATCAAGTACTTTTATTTACAAAAGTGCTTCAATTACCAAGTACAGTACTTGAAAAAGTAAGGTACCAAGCCCTCGTTTATTGAAATGGGGGAATATAATACCTATGAATCAGCGGTAATATGAGATTATAAAATAAAGGCAATATTATTTTCACACCCACACCAATCACATATGACATAACGATCATGAAAAATTCAGGGAAAATAAACTCTAAAAGAAAATTATTTATGTATTTAATACTTAGAATACTAAGTAGTGTAGGTAAAAAAGTAAAACCTATACTATGTTAATAGTAATAGTGGAGTGTGGAGTAAAAATAAATTTGTTAAAAAGTGTTAGGGGAGGACACACATTACATAAAAAAACAATTTCCGTCAAATTAGCTGAGTTTTTGATATGTTGTAGTTTGTAGTTTAAATCATTCTGAACAAAAAGTTCCTTTGACAAAACTTCAAATTATGGACAGTTTTGCCGGTAGACTGGATCGATACTGTACTCTTATCAATGATGTCTCAAAACGTAATGATAAAGATTAAAAGGTAACTGCTGGAAATGAATAACCGAGTTATATTAGTCGAGGAAATGAAGCAGGAAAAAGGCGTAAACCCCAACATGAGACTCCGCCCCACCTGATTTTTATGTGAGAATGCAAAATGTTCCTAAAGATGTAGGTATAGAACAAAGTCAGGGTCATGGGAACTGGTGCTTTTTCGATTTCCGGTCGTAAATCAGAACAAAAGTGCGCTACTGGACTTTATATTTTAGACAATTCTAAGCATTTTTTGTCTCTTGACATTTTTTACCTAACCTCACCTTCTCGAGATATAAGCGTTAAAAAATAAACAGTTAGGTAATAAATGTAAAGAGAGAAAAAATGCTTAGAATTGTCAAAATTATAAAGTCCAATATACTAATTGATAACACAGCCCCACAAAAAAAAGTTCAGACCCAGAAACCAGACCTACCAATCTTTATGTATTTTGACCTCCTGAATTCAATGCCGCCATTAGAATTTCTTTTTATCGTTGGGTTTATTTTTTTAACTTAGATTTTTATCTTTGAAACAACAGATAAAATCTAAGAAAAAAAAAACTCAACGATAAAATGAAATTTTGATGGCGGCATCGAATTCAAGAGGTGAAAATACATAAAGATTGGTAGGTCTAGTTTCTGGGTCTGCACTTTTTTTTTTGTGGCACAGCCTGACAAAAAAAAGTTCAGACCCAGAAGCCAGACCAATCTTCCAATCTTCATGTATTTCGACCTCTTGAGTTCGATGCCGCCATTTAATTTATTTAATCGTTTGGTTTTTTTATCTTAGATTTTATTTGACATATCATGCTGTTTCATATTAAATCTAAGATAAACAATAAAATTATATTCTGATGGCGCCATCCAATTCAGGAGGTCAAAATACATAAAGATTGGTAGGTCTGGTTTCTGGGTTTGAGCTTTTTTTTGTGGGACTGTGTTATCAATTAGAATATTGGACTTTACCTATAATTTTGACAATTCTAGGCATTTTTTCTCTCTTTACATTTATTACCTAACCGTTTATTTTTTAACCCTTATATCTCGAGAAGGGTGAGGTTAGATAAAAAATGCCAAGAGTCAAAAAATGCTTAGAGTTGTCCAAAATATAATTTCTACATGTTTTAATGCATAATAAACGCCCAGAAATAATCATAAATACTAGTTTAAAAAAAGAAAGCCTAAATACACTTTATTTTTATTTTTCACGTGCATGTTATTTGTTTATTATACCTTGGATACAGTTACCATAAAGACGCTCATAATGACCACGGGCATAATGAGTGGGCGTTATGGCCATAACGCCCTGTTATATCAGAAACAAAGAAAGATTAAATGTTTCATATTCCTTATCGTATAATGGTTTAGATTTGACCGGCAATACATTTTCTGTGGCTTTTCCCACAATGTACCGGATATTTTGTGGTATTTCCATATTAATTTTCCTTTTATTTTGTTAAACGTATTATCTACGTACAAAGCAAAGCAACATCAACAAACGTCAAAATATCAACAACTGTCATAGACTACTTTGTCAAAAGGGTAAAAAGAAAAAGCTAGCGGCATTGAATTAGGTTACTAAATTTGGAAGAACAATATACTGACAGATACAATTAATAAACGTCAAAGTATCAACAAATGTCGTAGGCTACTAAGAAAATGTATTTAAAAAATGGAAAGTCAATTTTTAATTTAAGAAATATATTTTTCGTGAAAAATGAAATATTGTATGCATCACGAGCGTTATTAGATTATAACGCCCATCAGGCAACATGCATCCCTCGGGCTGCATCATGTTACCCTCCGGGCGTTATAATGTATATGACGCACTTGGTGCATAAATAACTATTAAATGCTATATTTCGAGAATACTGACGTTAGGTAAAAAATGTCAAGAGTCAAAAAATGCTTAGAATTATCCAAAATATAAAATCCAATGGTTCCTTTTCAACTTAAGAAAATTTGTTGGTGACCGGAAATAGCGAACTTCTGTCAAGGTTTACGTCCGGAAATGAAAAAAGCACCAATTCCCATGACCCTGACTTTGTTCTATACATCTTTACCATTATTTGGTCTTATATGAATATGATTATGAATGTGCCACAACTTTCAGTTTTTCCCAAAGTAAAATGACGCCAAATTACACTTTTCGAATGTAATACACCGGTTTACTTCTATTGAAAACATCATATGTAAAGACACACAATGATAACAATACCAATGGCAATCACACACTTGCATTATCTCACCAACTATGACTATGGATAATTAAACACTGAACACAAGCTGCTTTGTTTTTCTATTAGTTCCTCTGTTCGTAATAATTCATGATGAGATTTGTCTAGAAGGGGTATGAATGAATTTTATAAAGAGCTTGCAAGTACTTTAGAAATACTTCAACCACTTCAAAAGGACCTCAATTACTTTCCAAAGTAATTGAAGTACTAAAAAGGACTTCAATTACTTCAAAAGCAATTGAAGCACTTTAGAAAGTAATTGAAACCCTCTGGAAGGGCTTAAAACCCCAAGTACTTATGCAAAGTAATTCAAATGTCAAGTACCAAATACTCTCTCTTAAGAGTAATTGAAGCACAGTGCTTGAAGCCATAAAAGTGCTTCAACTACTACTCAAAGCACTTTACCAGGGTACTTTACGCAGTTCTGACAGTGGGTGAGGTACAGTCATTGGCCCCACACCGTGGTTGTTTGGCTGGTCCCGGGCCAGGTACTGAGGAGGCCATTATTGTACTCCCTAATTTTAATAAAGTAGCATTTTCACGCATTTTGTGATATTGTGCCGATGAAAATCTGCATTCTTTACAATTTTTGATTAACTCGATAACTTGATTCACTTTCTGCAATTCTCATTCTAAAATATTTGCAATAATTACTGTTGGCAAAATTATATTCTAGTTAATAGTTTTATTATATTTTAGGTTGTGCCTGAAAAATGTTCAAGTTGGTACAGTACATACAAGATGGCATACTATATGTGTGCCATTCTTCAAAGGTTAAAAGGAATATGAGAAATATTTCTGCTAAATATTCAGATGGACGCTTCTATGATTGTAACATAATATGTTCCAATCAGGAAAAAAGCATTCTTCAAAAGTTTAGGAAGAATTTAATACTGGGAATACCAATAGTTCTTCTTCAGCAACATAATTTCTGCCAGAGTAAGTTCGAAATATGCACCCACCCTTCAACATTACACTCATTAACATTGGTCTGGAAACGCTTAGTAAACAATATGTAGGATGTTGAATACTTATCCAGTAAACACACATATGTCTGCCATATATCAAATGAAGCTCAACTGAGTAACCATGACATATTAATTAAATACATGTCCAATACATGCATGACACATTTTTCGAATTATGTAAGAAGGTATCAAAAGCCATATTTCTTGATATGTGGCTGATACATGATTCACAAATTGATGCAAAATTTAAAATCGCAATGTAACAATTCATTCAGCTTGCGTGAAAGTATCAAATATTTGGTCAAAGTGGACTTTGCAAACTGTGAGTATGACATCATGGTGAAAGTTTGCTCAGTTTTTCTTAATGGAATTGGATCATTTTCCATTTCAACCAATTAAACCGATTGGTCATCATCACTGAATCAAATAAGATGACGCCATGGCCTATAATCTAGGAAATGACATGCAATATCGACAACGAAAAGTTACCGTCTGCCACTCAGTGATCGAAGAAATCATATAACTATGGAACTTTTTTCTCCCTGAAAATTTTTTGTATGGAGGAGGGGGACATTTTTTTAAAACAAATGATTAATCGATATCTGTTCGTATAGGTAGTTAGTATATGTTCGCATACCCCAATTAAATTGGCAGACAAAAATTCCGCTCGGTGCGCGGTGGAGGGAATTTTAAAGAAAAAAATTTTCGTCTGCCAATTTAATTATAGTATGCGAATTACCTATATGGACAGGTATCGATAAATCATTCGTTTAAGAAAATGTCCCCCTCCTCCATATTCTCCCACCATACCAAATATTTTCAGAGAAAAAGTAGTTATATAATCTCTTCGATCACTGAGTGGCAGACAGTAACTTTTCGTCGTCGATTTTGCACGCTATTTCCCTAACCACTAGGTCAAATAGCGTAAGTAGTCTGTATTTGTAACTGTCAGATTGACTACTTGATAAGTCTAATTTGATGAAATGTTTGAGTGTTATGCTGGCGGTAGCGTTCATAGTTTTATATGTAACATGTGTTTTAGAAGAATCGGTAGCTGAACCATCGACTAAAATTCCACTTGATCCATCGACTGAAATTTCACTTGATCCATCGACTGAAATTTCATTTGATGCTTCGACTGAAATTTCACCTGACCCATCGACTGAAATGGGAGTTAAAAGTTCAGATCATCAATCTAAGAAAAGGGAAATGGAGATGAAAAACTGTGAGATAGAAGGAAGTGAGTAAAATACATATATTATTTTTATTAATCTATTGTGGATATATGATCTTATGATATTTCAGGTTATTAATAATAATAATACTTTATTGGTGTTAAATACAAATAATTATTTACACAAATCATATGGCCGGATTTCATAAATATAATGTACATGTCACAAGCAATACATATTAAAATGTTTATAGAAGTAACGCCATTATTTATAAAATAAAGTTTAAAAAACTATGAAACCCGACTACTCAAAAAATTACTAAAAAGATTTACCTGCTTACAGAAGAACGTAGGAGAATAGTAGATACTTAATATCCCAGACAGATGTACTACTCTCCTATGCTTTTCTGTAAACAGGTAAATCCTATTTTTAACTTTTTAGTTATTTTTTGAGTAGTTGGGTTTCATAGTTTTTTAATCTTTATTTTATTCCAACTTTTTAGTTATTTTTTTTATTTCAACAATATGGCACCCAACAGCCGCCGTTTTGTGTTTTTTTTATTTTATATCAGCATTCACAGTCTCGACTTCAAGACTTCAACCTCATTTGTCACAATCGATTTTTTCAATTTTAGCAATAGGCGCCTAACGTCTGCCATTTTGAATTTTTTATATTTCATGTCAGTGGTGGCAATCCCAGATCTAAAACGGGTTATTTGACACCTCATTTGTCATAATTGATTTGTTCAATTTTAACAATATGGCGCTTAATGTCCGCCATTTTGAATTTACAAAATTTTCACCTAGCCTATGACACTCTTACAGTTGAGACGAATCTATGGATACCTCATTTGTCAAAATCGGTGCATTAGTTTAGGCGCTACGAGGCAACAGCCATACATATATACATACATACATAGACTGCTAGATACATAACTCTCCTTTTTGCTTCGCGTAGTCTGATAAAAATACTGTGCGTGTACTCAACTGCTAGCCATAGGCAGTGAAAAATGCAACATCCCTTTTGTCAGGAGCATTCTCTACACAATACTGGCTCAATGCTATCGGTCGTCACTGTCGACCCCATGGGTTTGGTGTTGCAAGGTTGTCACATTTCTCGCCATGCATGGATGCGTATGGCTAATTGTCTAGTACACGCACTGTATACATAACAAAAAATAATCATTTGTGTCATGTATGTTTCAGTTTAAAAATTTTCACAAAAATCTTTTTCAGAGAAGACTATCACTATCCATCAGATAATAAATGTAAATGAGTGGTATGACTTTGTAATTGATCCCGAGATTGACCCTAACAAAAGTGATAGTGGTGACAACTTAGTACTTCCACAGATTCACAATGATACCAATAATAATGCAAGTGGTATATTGTGCATAAATACACCTATTGGTAAGTTAGTAGGGAGATGAAATGAATTAAAACAACCCAGAATGCATTACAACAAGCAGCAAGCTCCATTCACCCATTGCTTATTTTCTCAGTATACACCCATTAATTCATTAATGTAATATCTACCTGGCAATTTATATGTAAATTTAAATTCCAGTTAGCAGCATAAGACTTGCTACAAATGTAATTATACATAATGTGGTCAATAAACGTCTATCTATCTATCTTAATTACTGGTCAAATATTAACATTTTATTTTATTTGCATGTGAGAAATTTGATACCCACTTGTGGTGAGTTCAGGGTTATGCTAAAAATAAAGGGAGGAGCTGTATATTAAAGAAAATTAATAGAAACAAATATTTAATAAATTACCCCTATCTTGAGGGACGTGAGGGCACTGGAAAATGTAATCATAAGGAAACCTACTTTTCACACGGTGAATAGACATAGCCACTTTTCCACATATAGGAAACAATTGCTTTTAATGAACAAATTTTGTAGCTTTTTCATTCTATTATATAAGTGATAAACTACCTATTCAAAATAATGTTATGTAATAAATTGTTTCACAAATTATCTGTAAAAATATGTATCGCAGAATGTTTTTCATTTGAAACTTCTAAACCATCGTTATTTTTGGTGAAACTGAACAAGAGAATATAGTGTATTGTGTCACAAGGGTAGAAAATGATCATCAATAGCCCGTGGATATAAACTGCCCGATCAAGCGAAGCAAGGGCACCTAATAGCTGCTAATGTGTTTTCTGCATATGTGGCAACTGTTTCGCGTAGCATTAAATAAAAAAATGAAAAATAATCTAATTTTATAAATACAAACAAAATTTAATAAGAAACGTATTGTTATTGTACCCTTTTGTTTGCTTTGATTCCAAATTTTGGTTTAAGTGACGTTTAATAAAAAATTAAGTGAAACGTCAAAGTATGCAAATGACAAGTCAACGGTGTCTAGATGGTGAAAAACTACAAAATCGTGTTATGAGTTTAGCGGCCCAAGGGACGATAAACATGCGTCATATTTTTAGGGTTGATATTGCTCATTTCATATATCGTAGGCGAAAAACATTTTATAGGTTCTATTAATTCAGTTTCACCAGCTGAGATAAGATGGTGTGAAGAGGGAGTTGAAGCAGTTTTTTGTGGTACTCATCATGCTAATATTTTTTGCTTTTTAGGTACAGAAACTACAGACAAAATCAAGACTCACAAATCTTCACATAAACAGCATGCGTGCTTTTATTGTAAAAAGAAGGTATTCCAAATTTCAAGACATGTCTTCAGTGTACATTCTAGAGAACCAGAAATACAGCTAATTAAAACAATGAATGTCGGCGATCCAATACGAAAATCAAAACTGAGTTTGTTGAGAAATAAAGGTGATTTCGAATATAACAAGATCCACAATGACAATATTGTCGTTAGAAAGACAACAAAGGCAGATAATACAGATAATAATAGAGGTGATTATGTTCCCTGCCCATCTTGCTGGGGGTACTTTATAAAAGAAAATTTACGACACCACAAAAGAAAATGTTCTCCTAATGAAGGGAATAGGCAATTACAAGGTAATGCAAGAAAATTGCTGAATCATATTCATAGTAGGGCATGTGATAAATTAAGAAACTTCGTAGTCCCAGATATGTTCTGTGACGAGATTACGAACAATATTCTTTTTGATGAAGTCATTATACTGTATGGGAACTACCTTTGCGTAAAATATACGCAAGATCATTTGAAGAACCATGTAAGAGCCCAGCTTCGACTCTTAGGACGGCTAATGTTACGGGCTAAAGTTCATAACAGTTCAATTACATGTTGTAAAGATTTAATGCAATCTATGCATTGTGACACAGTTCGAAAAGCCATTGATGATGTTGCAGAATTAGATCCAACGAGAGGTATTTATAAACATCCCTTTAATGGTCGAACGTTGGGTACAGCTATTCAAAAAATTGTAAGTGTAATACGGTCAGAGAGTATAAAAATGGAAGAAGATAATCAGCTAAAAATTTGTGAGGCCTTTTTGGAGGTGTATAAAATTGATATAGCTCCCTATTTGAATAGGATATGTGCCCTTAGTGAAAAGAAGCTGAAAAGAATTAAACACTCAAAATTGAAATTACCGGAAAATGACGAGATTCAGCAATATTTTAAGTATCTATTAGAAAATGCTGCCTATTATCGACGGCGATTGGAAAAAAAATTTTCCATTGGCGATTGGAAGAACCTTGCTCAGTATCTCTTGGTAGCACTTGCTGTGTTCAATTGCAAACGTCCAGGAGAGACGCAGAGATTAGAATTAGAAGATTTCCATAGACGCCAGAGCATCACTCAAAAAGAGTTGGACACTCTTGAACCTGATGATCAGCTGCAGGCTGATAAATATATAAGAGTTGGATTTGGAGGGAAGCTAGGAAATGCAACTGCATTACTCATTGACAAAGAGAAAATCCTTCCTGGTCTTCTGCTTATTTTAAAATATAGAGATAAAGCCGGAGTTCATACAAAAAACCGGTTCTTATTTGGAGCACCCTCTTCCACGGATGAATATAAAACTTTTTCAACATACTTCAGTCACCAGCTGTTTTTGTCTAAAGCTGGAATGGATGCAACTTCTTTATCATTTACGAATTTGAGGTACCACTTAGCCACTGAAGTTTCTAAAGGAGGTTCCTCACAACAAGAAGAACTGCGCGTGTCTAATTATATGTCTCATGACTATAATATACATAAAAATATCTATGATCAAAGTGCACTCGTAATGGATATCACAAAAGTGTCGAAACATTTAGAAGCTAGTGCCACGGTGAAGCAAAAGAAACATCCTTCTACAATCATTTCTGGTAAAGAAAATTTGCAAGACAGTGATGAAATCAATCCTCCCAATCCCCTTAGATCAGTTACTAGAAAAAGACGAACTTGTAATGATGATCGTTATCCCAAGAAAGAAAAGAAATCAGAAAAGGACTATCCAGATTCCTCTTTAGAGGGAATGGTATTAGATGATTCTGAACCAGATGCTAAGGAAGTAGAGTTTTGTATAGGTAAAGCATATTTTATCATTTTATAAATTAATTTATTTTTTATTTTATGAAGGTAGTGCCACGGATCAGAAACGAACCAGATATCCAACTCCCATAACATTTGTATATTCAGTTTTGTTTTTTGTCTCATCGCGCATAAGTTTCATATGGTCAGAGGCGCTGATAACCTTCGTTCGTAAAAGTAAACAGATTTGCTGTGCTGTTTAGAGATTTATATACGTTTTAAATGGATACGTTTTATTGTATTCTCCACACTACAACAACTGTTATATATATCAAACATACTGTCATAATCGTCCCAACCTCTATAAATCCCATTATATATAATTCCCACTAGTTATAAAGGACAACTTCACATCCCCCTTTCTTCGTTCCTCACTTTACGATGTGAAATCGCCTAAATGAGGTCTTCTTTTTGTTCGAGCACTTCTTCTAACTGATGGATGTTTCTGTTCATTTCGCTGCGTCTCACTCTTCCGTTCCTTGTCTAATTGTTCAGCAACTTCCCCTGTTTTCCATTCACTTAGGTGTCTCTTTTCTACCCTATCAATATTTCCTAATTCACTTTGTTTCCTTAGTTCTTTGTTTTGATTCTTAACGGATTCCGCCTGCGTAATTTTCTCTACCGTTCTTTCCAAATTTAGCGTTTCATCCATCTGTAAAGATTCTGATAGTTTATGATCCCTGATTCCAACTATGAGCCTGTCCCTAATCAATTCGTCTTCTAGTTGACCATATTTGCATGACTTTGCCATTGAAATAATTATTGAGACATAGTCGTTAGCTGGCTGTCCCTCCTTTTGGTCTCTCAAATTAAATTTGGCTCTTTCATAGATCACATTTATCTTTTTCTCTAAATATTTTCGGAATGCTTCTACCATTTCATAGTATGTTGTAAATTCTGCCTCCTTTTTTTGAATTTTTTCAAATATTTTAGACACGTTGGGGCCCATACGTAGTAACAAGTCATTTTTCTGTGTATCCTCCGTTTGGTTACGGAGTTTCTTGACAGCCAGGTAATTTTCATAATGGTCATAGCCAATCTTCCTGCACAAATGAGAATTTTTCGGGTGCTGGAATTTGCGTCGCCGTCGAGATAACCCTTTGTGGGTTTTCCTGACCCAAAATCTGCATCTGAGCAACCAGATTTTGGGGGTTCCTTGACCTTGGTCTCCAACTGCTTGACCTCTTCTGACATTATGGACGTGAGCCGAAGACGAGAAAACAACACTTGCTCTTACTTATTCTTTTTGAAAAACACACCTGACACCATGTGCTGTGCTGTATAGCGATTTGTACACGTTTTAAATGGATAAGTTTTATTGTAAATATTGTCTAAATGTTATTTGTGGCATTATCTTAATTTTTTTTCTTCCTCAATTCTTTGGGACTTCCTGCCACATGTATTTTTTCTTTTTAAGCGGTGCTCGGGGAATCTACAAAATATCACAATTAACCAGTATATTACTGGTAAATAACCTCTACGTCTGTGACTTAAAAAAAAGCCTTGAAAAAGGGAACAGATTAGATTTCCGAAACGCCGGCGAAATATTTAATTTCAAGTTTTTATACTTATTTGTGTTTATTTAAAAAAGCAACCTCTAACTGATCCTTTGACGTAAAAGTCACAGGCGTAGAGGTTAAATAACCTGGTAAATACCAGTAATATACTGGTTAATTGTGATATTTTGTAGATTCCCCGAACACTATTTAAAAAGAAAAAATACATGTGGCCGGAAGTCCCAAAGAATTGAAGAAGAAAAAAAAAGTTTTATTGTATAAGTTTGCGGATGAAATTTCAAAAGAAAACATAGACATATGGTATATAAAATTAAAGCTAATCATATCAGGAATAATAATCAAAAGTCAATTTCAACAAATTTTATTTAGTATTCAAATAATTTGCCATTAAAATTTTCATAAATAAAATTTATCATATCAGGTAGGCTTTGACTTTCAAAAACGTCAATCCAAGCCAATGAAAGAGGGCAAATTTTAAAGTAGTCTCTATTCAACCTCCAAGGCGGTAGCACTTCGTTTTCTCCGCTTAAAATATATAAAATTTAAAACAAAAGAAGTAAAAATTTATTATTGTTGACAGATGTCAAAGAGATTTGGTGAGGTTAAGAAAACTTTCACAAGTTAAACTGAAAAAAATTTAAAAAAGGCCCATAATAATTTGTAAAAGATCTTTAAAGGTAAAAATAAAATCTTGTTAATTATAAAATCATACCAAGCATTGTCTATTAATAAATTGTTTGTCTTGTTTAAAGTTTATTCTAGCGTTTCATTCATTCAAACAAAGCATAGCTAAAATATTTATGTACGTCATAGATACATAATAAATAAAAAAACTGAACCTGCCCGAGCCCTAAGATTAAAAGAGTAGAAAAGTAAAAGAGAATCACAATCAGCCACACAAAAATAAAAAAAATAAATAAAAAATACTACAATATATATCAAACATACTGTCATCGTCCCTTTTTACTTGACAATACCAACCTCTATAAATCCCATTATATGTAATTCCCACCAGTTTTAAAGGACAACTACACATAGCCGATAGTCAATAGACGTGCATCGAAACTGAATGGTCAGTGCACATTAGAAATAAAAAGAAAATAAATAGGTGTACTATGTGCCAATAGCTATAATTGATCTAACCATGCATTCGATGGGGAAAAGAATAGGTAGACTAGCGATAATAATTTCGAACTCTGATCTGGTGTTGGTGTAGTCAAAACAGAAATTTTTTGTTTCAAAAATTCAATAATTTGGTACTACAAATTTGAATTTGTATAGTCTCAGTTCCCCATAATTTTTCATGTGTGTAGTGATTTATTACAATTTTTAGGAAAACTACAACATCGTGTTTCATGGACATCGTTAGAAAAAGATGCTACCAGAAAATATTTTCAAGAAGAACTTGATGGCAAAAAAGCACTTACTCCAGAAAAAGTTAAAACTTTCAAATATAAATACGCAGAGGCAATGAAGAACAGAACTATACCCATGATTAAACAGTGGATAGAGATGGAAACAAAAAAATTATATCGTAAAAGTTTAGGAATTCAAGGTAAAATCATTACAGGAATCATAAATATACCGGTAAACTGTCTCGTCTATCAATTGATATACAAAAAAAATCAATATTTGCTTGATGCATACAGTTGCGTGCAGTGATGCAAAGTTTCATGAAACTTAAAATTTGTGTTTCGAAAATCATCTGAAATTTCTCAAATATAAAGTTAAACATAAATATCACGAAACTCGTGAAATTTTCGATGATACTTTCATTTCATGAAATTTAATTAAATTATTTACCTAATATTATGAAAGTTAAGTAAAATTTCATTGAAATATTTCGTGAAATGACTAAACTTAAGTTTTATATAACGTCCATAATTTTTTAAACGTCTGAGAGATAATGACTACTAAATCCAACTTTTCAGATTAGTCTCATTTTATTTTGCAATGTTTTTTTAAGTAAAAAAATCACGTTATGTTTTCTTAATAAGATTACAGCTTACAAGAAGCAAATATATTTGTGGGATATATTTGTAAATATATTTTCAAAATCTGGGCCTCTATTCTCTAGTCGTGAAAATGCTTATTTCGGGAGAAAGGAAAGAGAAGGAAATAGGAAATGTAGTGAGATGAAAAGATATAAAAACATTCACATCCTTCGCTCCCTGATTCAAGAATAGGGTCCCTCGTAGATTTATAGTGTATTTTTTAACTAGGAGCGTTTCCGTATTGCTGCGCTAAATTGTGCACGTTTGATTGGCTATACCTTCGCCAGTTTTACACAAGCAAATTTTTATACATTTTGACATATATGTCAAACTAAACAATAAATACTGAAAATAAAAACCAGTTCTTTTTTAAAGAAAGTACTTGTCTTGTGTAATTTCTCAAATATGGATGCTATACCAATGATAAGTTCGGTGGCAGTTTCGCTCGCCAAGAAGCGTAAGCAGTTAAATTGGGGTGCTTTGTTAGTTGAAAAACAGTGTTTAATAAATATTTACAAACAGATATTAAGGGAAGAACCATAAGTGAAAATGAACGTTATCATATCTAAAATTGCCAGTGCACTTGGTTAATAGTGTAACAATTATTGTACCATATTTATTTTCATACTGTATTTTCTTTTGACTTAGTGTTAATGTGACTTCGGCAGCAATACGGAAATGATCTTCCTGGTTAAAAAATACACTATATAGGGTGTCCCGAAATTAGTGGTAAACCTTTTACCTGCGCATTTTACGACCAAAAACAAGACAAAAAGTTTCTATAAACATAGATAGCCCTAAGGGAGATACGGCCCCCCAAAGGGGGTAACCCTGAGGAGGTTATTTGCTGAATATCTCCAAAACGACTAAAGATAAAATAATGAAATGTGGTCAGTTTTATAACATTTAGATGCTGAAGCATTTTCCCTTAACAAAACTTAAAATTTCCAATCATAGGCGCGAAATAATTTTAATATTAAAATTATCCCCAAGATCTGGTTTGGACTCCACTATAAATTGTAGGGCCTCATTTCTCTTTACCTAACACAAAATCATTCTAGATTTTCAAGGAGTTACCTCTTTGACTTGAGAAGCGATTAAGAAAACATTTGAAAACATACGGAAGGGGCCGAAGGTAAAAATTTCCCCAACTTTTTTGTTTGTGAATTTTATTCACTTTATACGAAATTATGAAATTCTTGAATGTTTCCAGAAAAAAGATGCTCTTGTTGCACTTCGATAGGATGCACAGTTTTCTAGCAAAATCAATGGGCCTTTACAGTGCATTCGAATTTTGACATTTAAATATGGTGGGTGTCATTTGGGGAAAATAAAATAATTTTTTATCTAAAAATGAGGCGTCTTAGAACAGCAATCTCTGAGAAATAAATTAGCGAAATACAACAACTTTCACGGGGTATTTCAAACGCTCGAGTTTCACGCGCCTTGGTTGCACACGTAATCCCACCAATCATCATCGAGGACACAACAGAGGAACTTGCAAACCGACAACACTGCGATCTCCGAGCGTGCGGATAGCGGATAACCTTAAACTTTCATTTGAGCTGTCGTCTTTTCTGGGGCATTTTCGGTCGTATTTTCACAGAATGGAACAAAACACTGCTTGCTAGACATTTTAATCGAAATCGGAGGCTTTCAATTTACGCTAACCTCAAAACCAAAATGTTAACATCAACAAGCTGTCAAACGTCTAGTCGAGCGATATGTCACTGCCGGTGATTAAATCACCGTGACTAAATCACCGTGATTATATAAAATATTAATATAAAGTGTAATTTACATCGTTTTACTTTCAATTCATACTTGTCCATTGCTGCTTAATGCAGCCATACATTCACACAAACAAATTACGGCGAACGGTAAACATATCAGCTTGCAGATTGTGATGGCGTTAGTTTAAAACCACCGGAAGTGAAAAATATAAGTCGCCGTTAAGGAGTGATTGGAAAATCGGGATATCGCCCATCACTACAAACGTCAATTGAAAGCTGATTTTGTACGACGTTGCCGAGTCGCCTTTTACACTATTGGCTTGGGATTGCTGACGTGTTAATGGCGCGTTACGGATAATCGTTTAAATTGGACTTGTAAATAGGTGATTTTAATTATTTTTTTCTGGCTCTAATCTGCATCAAAATAGAAATTGAAAAAATACGGGTATTTTAATTTTTCATAAAATTTATGATTCCGCAATAAAAAAAATATGCTGAAAAGGCCCATTTGAAAATTATGTTACATACCATAAAGCTAAATTTGTAGGATTTATTTTATTTTTTTAAATTTTCTTTTCAAAATGTGAAATTTGATAATCAAAGTATAAAAAAGTATTTCATGGCCTGTTTCTCACAAATGGTAAGAGATAGTGTGGTTTGCACCAGTTATGAAATAATTTTTTAAATCCTCTGCGTATTTCTTGATAAAAAATAGTAAATTTTTCTACCACTGCAAAATATTTTACATTTTTGCTTATTACTCCTAAACGGCCTAATAAATACAAATTTGCCAAAAGTAGAAAAATTAAAGCTTATTATTTTTCTCCTCGACTGATTTATAAGATAAATTGCATGACTCCTTACCATTTTTGAGAAAAAAATGGTTTATTAAACGTTCATTTCGATATGTGCAAGCTGCCAGTGTCTTACGGTTTTCCAAAAATAAAATATACAATTGTGGATGCTATCCTTTTGAGTAGAAGGTGGGGATACATGCCTCCGCGGTTTTTCGAGGTGGATCCCTAAATCTCTTTATTTTTACTTACTCCATGAGATAAGAGATTTATTTAGAGATTTATGTCAGACAATTTTACATTGTATACACACATTAAAAATACAGATATATGAAATTATATGTATATGCGTTCTTAAAAGAATTTGCATTTACTCACAAGGAGAAGTATAGAGTAGCGGCAGAATGACTACTAGCGCTTCAGTGGAGCATTTCCGAATTAATTCCCGTGGTTTTTATATTTATGTGTATGCATCGACTTGTTTTTTTCCTTATTTTTTAAGAATTAAATAATTGTTTATTGCCGCGACTATCATATACCGTAAATACAAACAATCCCGTAGTGAGTAAATGTATAATGTTCGAGTGAATATAATTTTTTTGTTATGTTAAAACATTTTTTTGCGTAGATGAGATGGCATTTCATGTTTACAAACATGAAATGCCATACATTGTATATGTATATGTGACTAAACAATTACTAATACTCAATGAAAATTTACCGTCATTTAGTATTTAAAATTGGTTTTTCTGTCGGGCTCTTCTTTGACTAACAAGATGGAAAAATTGATAGCGCAAAACTAGAGCTTAGCAGATGGTCCGATTTTGCATTATTTATAATATGTGCAGTGCAAATCTTTGAGTACTTATTCGGTTGCCATAAGGATCCATCTGACCTATAAAATTAATTAACAAAATTAGTATTTTCTCAGAATATTTTGAATTGTTAACCAGGGTTCGGACTCGTATGGAAAACCTGGAAAACTCAGGAAATTTAAAAATCTTAAAAAAAAACTTGGAAATATCAGGGAATTTTATAAATTGTATAAAAAATCAGGGAATTCTGCGTCTCGATGTGGAAAACCATAGAGTTTTTAAGAATTTTCACTGATTCAGTTTAATTCAAGAAATTATTTTGTCAAATAAAAAATTTGTTCACTAAAAATATATATGAAAATTAATATTTTTAATTATGGAAAACCTGGAAAATTCAGGGAATTTTTTCAGCTTCGCAAAGTCCGAACCCTGTTAACACATATCTTGGATTTCATAACTTACTTTACTCTTCGGACTGCTTTGATCCACTTTTCCCTCTGCTCCAGTTTATACGGACTTGTTAGGGGAGTCAAATGAGAATTTCACTTTGGAAAAGTTCCCCGATCGATGGTTTTTGTTGGAACGTGTTCAGAAAGGTGTGGAGAACAAAATATCAAAATACTACCGTGAGAAATTGGCTGGAAATTTTTTACTAAACAATTTAGGTGCAAAAATACGATATTTCATGAGTAACTTTTTAAATTAAATTTGTATGTAAAAACTGATAGCACCGTTGGAAAGAGCATAATATTTTACGAAAGAAACATATAAGACATATGTTTGTCGAATTAAAGTTGAGATAGCAGTAATTTGTTAACTAACGCTCCAAGTCGTGCTACGCCAGCCGTCCTTCACGCTGGAATAGGTTTGCGGGAGTGCGCACGCTGTACATTAGTGGCTATAACCTTTGATTGGCAAAAGGAAATGATACGAAACCAATTGGACATCAAAAAGTAACATTTTCTGGAAGTAATACGTGTGTTTCAATAATACTAGTCAGTTTAGATTGAAACGTTTTGTTACTGTCGTCACAATACTGAGAACCACGTAATTTTAAATGTTTTTATGTTTATTTCATTAAAAACGATAAAATAATAAAACAGGGGAAGTTATGAAGATTAATACCTAAGCTTCCACCTCCAAAAGGTGGGATTGTCAAAAATATATATTTTTTTAATTATTTAACTTTGTTCACACTTTAGTTTTCCGATATATTCGTTGCAACATGACGAAATCGTCTTCTTATAAAAAAACAAGCATGAAAACTTATAATTATCGCCAAAGAAATCATTGGTACTTACAATACATATATTCAGCTTTAATTTGATTATCTATAATGTGCCGATATCACTTTTTAATTTGCTTTTGCCAATTAAAAGTTATAGCCACTTATGTACAGCATCCGCGCTCCCGCAAGACTATTCCAGCGTGAACGGACGGCCGGCGTAGCATGACTTGGAGCGTTAGTTAACAAATTAGTGCTCGCTCTACTTTAATTTGAAAAACATATATCATATATGTTCTTTCGTAAAATTCTCTGTTAATTGCATTTAAAAAGTTATTCATGAAATATCGTATTTTTGCACATAAATTGTTTCATGAAAAATTTTACACAATTTCTCGCAGTGGCATTTTGATATTTTGTTCACCACATCTTTAAAACACTTTCCAACAAAAATCATCGATCGGGAGTTTTTCCGAAGTTCGGGTCCTTTTTTGTCTAATTTGACCCCCCTATGTGGGAAATGAATAACACTTTATATTTTTAGTGTTACTCGATCTATTTTATAATAGCCGGAGGTTATGTTACACAATAACAAACACTAAACTGCTGATTTTAACAATGTTAATTGCAGCTGAGACGTTCCCAAAACTTCCTACTTTGGTTGCATTAAAGTAAACCCAGGGATATGCGCGTTTTTAAAAAGCTTATAATAAAATATTTATTAAAAACAAAGTTTCTCCTATTCACGTACGTGTAAACGACACAAGAATTGACTTTCTACTTGGCCACTAGAAGCCTGGCGGTCACGTATCGATAAGCTCCGCCTTTCTGCTGCTAGTCTATATGACTATTTTTTGGCTTGTAGACTCTTAAGCTGTATGGTAAGCTGATGATGTTATCTTGCTCACTACCTACTAGCGTGTTAAATTATTGCTTTTGAACGTGTTGCATAAAGTTTAAAAGAAATGACTGAAGGCTACTGAAGGTATATTATTTTGCGTTTACAAATTTCTTTGCTTATAAGACATTTTACGGTGAACACACATTGTTAACCTATCATGACATCATGTTCGGTACCAATTTTTGTTCGATATTTTACATTAAATTACCCAAGGTTACATCTAGTTATAAAAAGGGTTGTACGGCTGATGTATCCATTACAGAACCATGCTATCACCAACTTTGGCAATAAATCACAGAGTACGTAACTACACAGAGACGAAGGCTTTGTCGACACCTTTGATTTTTGATGGCTCAATATCTGTGACCTTCGGTACCAGTTATTTCTATACTGAGAGAAATGTATTATTCAGTATACACTGAAAAACAGTGTATCAAAATATCAAATTAGATAGAAAACTACTACAATTTGAATTGTTTATAATCAGCGCCTATTTGCAAGTGAATTGGTCCTTATATCCTAGCAAACTTTCGAAAGACCCAAAGTGACCGTAAAAATGTAATTATTATTAATGCCTTCCCTCGGCACCCCCACTTGATACTATTTGTTGTGATCATGAGCTACAAATATTACTTATGTGAGAAAATAGTATCCTGACTCTTTTATGAAGGATAAGGAATAAGCATTTTAAGAAAAATGTGTTCATTGTAGAAGATGTGATGAATTGAGGGCAATGCTGAGGAAAAAATCAAAATAAAATATTTTAATTTTTTTATGAGATTAATGGTTTGAACAAAATCTTTTCATACAACCTTCCAAAATGAGTGGAAATATAGCTCTTTTCGATACAAGTTGCGAAATAGTGGTGTTTTAGGCACGCGACGTGAAGATTGACATGTCAAGTGATTGAAACACTTCTTTCGCAACACATATTGAACAAGATTTTTCTTAAAATCGTCATAAATATTTATTTCAGTAAAATAACAAAAATTATTCAAACACCATATAAATTTATTTAAATCACTATACACAAGTTGGCTACTAGGTCGTTGCTATGTACTGGTTGTTTGTTTTGTGTGCGTAAAAGAGTTTTGTTTGAGTAAAAGATGTAACTTTTAAGCACACGTGCGTAAAAGACTGCCATCTCGATATCCATATGATAATCGTAATGTCACTATTGTGCGACGATTTTACGAAAAAACTATTTTTGCTTATTCATGTATTAATTTAATTGCGAAATAACTTGAAAATCTTTATTTATAAACACAGAGGTAGAAGACTGCATTATATTCTTATATACTGTATACTATATTATTCAAGTTCGTTGTTGGTGTCTTGTAAAGTCTTGTTACTATATACATATAAATATAAGACAAATCAGAAGTTTAGGGTAGGTAGTACTAAATTATTTATTTATTTATTTATTTATTTGTTAAATATCCAACAGACCAAGTCCAATTACAGGATAAGGGTAGATACATGCATAACTATTATAAAAGAGTACACAAGTACAACGACTAATATCTCTCATCGCGATAAACTAATATTAACAATTAAACGCAGAAATAGTTTTTGTATTACAAAATCTCTGTTGAAATCAGTTGATTGATTCAAAATGACATAAAAACTGATATGGATACATGATAGTTAATTACCTTTTATTAAAATTGTAAAAGCGAAATAAATTTTGTCTTGCTGTTTGCGTAGATTACTTACATTTTCGCAGTAAATGTTAATTTCATATTAAATTAATTCCTATAATATATGAGTCAATATAGTAAACGTAAACACAAAAGTGAGGTTGATTAATATACCAGTTAAGAAATGGCGGAATCCGCACATGCGTATGAAAACTAGGTTTTGACGGGAAGGCTTGCTTTCGTCTCTGTGTAGCTACGTACTCTGTGAATAAATAACAAACAAATTGTAGTGCAAAATTTTAAACAAGGCAGTGTTAGCAATGGAACCTTTTATGATCTAACAAAGGCCTTTGATTGTGTGTCCCATGACATTCTCTTAGAAATACTAGAACAATACAGATTTGATGATAATATATAGCATATCACTCATTAAATCGTATCTATTAGACAGAAAGCAGTATGTCTCATATAATGTCACAGTAAACAATAATAATAACAGTTCTTCATTATAAACATACAAATATAAATACATTCATAATCAAAAGGCCATCGAACGAGTTCCTTCAGCCTGTTGTTTTTCTTTAATCGCCTATAATTTGTCTAACACTTAGATATGTGATAAAGGGTGTCTTTTGACTACCTTGTATACAAAAAAGGCCTATATATGGGCCTGCCGTAATATGTAGGTACATCTCCCTTGTTCTTAATTGGTATGTTTAACTTGATTTTAAGTGTTACTATAAGAAAACGAATAGATGCCTTAACGCACAGTTTTTGACAGTTATGTAATTTTTATTTTCTAGAAACGAGGCCAAGATATTCCACACCTGAACGGGAGGTATTACAAAGTAGCACGGAAAAATTTTCTTTAAGTGGTTCTGAACCATCACTACAAGAATTAGAAGAAATTATTGAGAAGAATCCCATTTTGAAGAAAAGAAGTGCCGTATCACTACTGGCAAAGCTTAGACATACTCGTCTAAATTTAAAATATTAGATTCAAGCGAAATCTATTATATTTTTGGTTAGATTACATTTTAAATCCGTTGTTATAATTAAACCCATTGTTGTATATTAATTCGTAGTTGCTTATATCTTGAATTCGTTGTCGCAAATATTTCTTCGTAGTATTGTTTTCGTAAGTTACTTTTATCGTAATTGTAGTATTGTACTTTTGATTGTTACCAGTAAACGGGATTATTTTTACATGTTTGTTGAGTTATAAGAGTCGAAAGTGTCTAAATTTAAAATATTAGATTCAAGCGAAATCTATTATATTTTTGGTTAGATTACATTTTAAATCCGTTGTTATAATTAAACCCATTGTTGTATATTAATTCGTAGTTGCTTATATCTTGAATTCGTTGTCGCAAATATTTCTTCGTAGTATTGTTTGGTGATATAGTAAGTCGTGGTTCATTTTTGTTGTAACGATTGTGTGTAAAGTTTATGAATTTTGAGATGTTACGAGACATTTTTGTAATATAGTTATTTTGTCTCTCGTAAAGAATCTCAAGTTCCTAATTTTGTTGTAATATATGAATTTTAGTATTGTGGTAAAGTTACGAGACTTATCTTTTGTAATATATTTTTGGTTCTCATACACGCCTCAAATTTACCTTGCTGTTGAACAAATTGTAATATAGTGTATCTTGTAATATAGTTTCTTTTGTACATATTTCTGTCTGGTATTTTGCTATACGGTATCGTTGATGCTGTGATAGTTTCACCTTTTGTAATATAATATTTTTGTAATATAGTACTATTATATATATATGTAACTTTTGTCTTTTGTTTATCTTTATCTTTAATTTTCCTTGTTTATACTAAGTAATCAATGGCGCCCAAGCCTTGAACTCGATGCCCTTCTGCTCTGTATCTTTACTGTGCTAGCCAGGTTAAACCAGTGACGCTAACCACGTCGCTCGTAGGGTGGCCCACAAGAACCACTTGGGCATACATAAAGACCTCTTCATTAACAAAGCCACACAGTTTTATTATATAGCAAGAAAGAACGATAGAGTTGTTTTATTTCATATGTTGTAAGTTTTATTAAATAGGTAGGTACATTCTTAAATTTGATCACACTGGGTTAAAGTCCGTCTTTTATCAAATTGTCATTCCTTCTTGAATGGACAATTCCAGTCAAATATGAAACGTTCCGGAAACCTAATCCGAAAAGGAATCTTCTTTTTGTTTAATAAACTATATAGGGGTCCCCGGATATGGTTACCTATACCAGAAGTGAACCTAATTTTTAATTTTTGGACAAAAAATCAATCTATAAAAACTTACTTTTTAAAAAGTACGATTTGTGTTAAGAAAATTCATTTTTTTAATATTCAGGGCGCTCAAAAATTTCGAAAATTTGAATTTTACCTTAAATTAACTTTATTTTTCATTTTAAATGCCTTTTGAAAATGAAAATGCTTATTTCTTCATAATCCAAAATTTTAGAAACAAATTTTTATTTTTAAAAAACAAACGATTCTAAACGTTTGTTAAAAAAAAAACGATGTATCTACAACATAACAGAATTAACCAGTTTAAAACTGGAAAATAACTTCTGCGTCTGTGATGTTTTATGTCAAAAGATCAGACTGAGGGAAATTTTTGCCAAAAATATAAATTTGAACAAAAATAAAAATAATTCACTTCGCTGACGTTTTGGAAGCTAACTTTGCTTCTTTTTCAAAGCTAGTTAAATACAGTTATTTGTTATACAAACAGAAAAGCGGTATTATAGGTGTAAATGACAACATTTTTTAGATTACAAACACAATTTTCTGGATTCTGCTCTTTCTTCACTCAGAAATTATTTTTAGTATGTTAGGCTTTGAGAAATTTATAGAAGGCGCTGGTAACAGCTTATAAATAAAAATCGCACCATGTAAAGTGCATTTTCAGTGGAAGATGTTGAAAAATGTTATAGGGAAATCTTTCAGATTTAAAAAATACGACGTACCAAATTTCATAACTAAGCGCATATTTTCTTATTTACAAGATTTTATTGTTTTAAGAAAAATATGTTTATGGCATATTTTTTTAAATAATAAACTTTAAATATTGCATACAGTTATTAAATTTGATACGTTATAAGATTATGTTTCATTGAATATTTTTCTTAAAACGTTTAAATATTATAAATTAAAAAATATATATATTTAGTTATGAAATTTGGTACGTCATATTTTTTAATTTTAAGCAAGTTTTTCTTATAAAATTTTTCAATATCTCGCAGAAAAAAATTGGTTTATTGATCTTTATTTTAGTAACCCGTCTTTACCATTTTTTTTTTATTTTGATATGTAAGGAACTACCTAATAATAAGTTTGGATGAGGATTGGAGTGGGGTTGATGATTTGTATGCTGATTACTTCGCTTTAGAAAAGTACGATGAGAAAATTGAAAAATCAAGCTCAACGAAGAAGACCTGAAAATTAGCTTAACAATTTGAATTTTTTTTCTGCCACGACTAGTTATTAATACAATCATGGAAGTGTAGGCTAGACGTATAGTTATTCTTCTCCATTTACTCACATTGTGAAGAATTCCGCTGTAACCATAGCAAAGATTAGAGAATTAACAAGATAGCACTTGTCGATTTTAATGAGCCAACCTATCTTTTAGTAAGCTTGGTCAAATTCATTTAATGCGTACCCGACATCCCGAAACCGTATTCGCTGGATGTCGTGTCCCTTTAAGACAGTAGAGAAATACCTTTAAATTGGAGTACACAACTGTCTGTTTCGTCTTCTCCGTCTGACTATCCTATCTTGTCAATTCTCTAATCTTTGACCAGTTACTTGGTAAGCTGTAAGCTCATCAAAATATGCCTAACATGATTCCAATATATTTGACATATACCTATTAACTATATAGTAGTATGTATATACTGGTAACACGCTATAAGCCACTATGTACGGAATTGAGGTTAGAGGAGATAGTTTTCCATCTCTATGGAGAACTTGGGACCCAACGCGCACGCTCCGACGACACAAGCGCGCTTTTGTAATAGGTCAGTGGCCATGTGGCCAATTTCTCCGATTAGATTGTGACCGTTTGCCTGCTACATTCAGTCGAACGGTCACAATCTCGCGTCACTAAGGCATGCGCACCATACCCAGAGTACTCTTAAAGGATAGACAGGCTTTCCTTGGTGTCAAGTAACGAAAGAAACTCATATAGTATATAGTTAATATGTATATGAATATGATATTTGATCATCGCCAGCGCAAAGCACGTGAAATTACGATTTGAGCATCAAGCAACCCATTGGCTACCAGGCGAAAACAGAGAAAAGATATACATAGAAAAGACATAGACTTAGTCTATGAGAAAAGATTCTAATCGTTGACCCGGCTCTATTTTGAATTTCCTAGGTATGCATTTCACTTCACAATCAACCTTACACCTTCATTAGAATCAGAACTTATTAAATAATGATATACTTGGCAGCTAGGATGCTGTCGCCGCGGTAGTTGTCTCGAACGGGTTTTTTCCTTGAACTTTTTCCCGTATCAGTTACCCAAATTATTCAGAGTGTACGCCGACTTTTATTAGTTTTTTTAAGTTTTAATTATTTTCAATCTTTTATTTTTTTATTTGGAATTTTAAATGTTATTACCTATTTTAATTTGCCACTCCGGCAAAAGGAGTCTAATTTAAAGTATTTTATTTATATACCTTGTTAAGCCAAACCGGACCTGCTCCGCCCAACCTCCCAATTATCGTGGTTGCTTGGCTGGCACCAAGTCCGGATCTGGGGCAGTCTGGGGAGATATTGTTGTATCATTTTTAATTTTAATAATGTTGTGTTGAGTTAAGTTGGGCATGCATTTCACCGTTGAAATTTTTGACGCTAATCATCTCAAAAGTTTGTCATTTTCACAGCACACTGTACAGAGCACAGACCAGTGAACTGTATACATACCGGAATGAGCACCTCTATTGACTTGACATTGTTCTCTTTCGCCCAAGGACAGGGAGACAGAGTGATTAGTAGGTGACGTATCTCTCTCGCATTTACGTTTGTAGAACCAATAGCGCAGCTCGATTGAGTCCATAGATAAAGGATTATATGATTGAGTCAGATGTAACCACAGATCTGTGGATGTAACAGAGACAAGCCACCTACTAAGGATTTATATGTGCTACTAGTACCTTTCTCTCTCTCTAAAATTCCGTCCAAACCTAGACAATAGTGCGCACATTTCAGTATGTATAGAGTTAACTGGCACAGACTACTCCAGACGTAGCACTCAACGTAAAAATTCTTACCTACATGATTTTTTGTCTTCCTTACATTGCGTTGTACTCTCTCCACTCGTAAACCGGAAAAAGATGTTGCTTTATACTCAAATTTACATTGCAGAGTACTGGAAATCTCAATAGATAGAGCCACAAACTACCCACACTATAGACGCTCAACGTAAATTACGGCAAGTTGGCCCGGTCACGTGGTACTTGGAAGTTGTGCTTCCAACCGAGAGATGTCGCAAACTCTACAGAATTTTATGAGTAAAGTTGGCAGCGCTGTGTTATTGGTACGATGTTATTAGGCAATCCAACGACCTGTCAAACGTAATTCAATATGGCCGACGTGGGCAAACACGGGTTTATTTCTTATTAACTTGCGGAAACGTAACCAAGGCAACAGAAAAACAAACTCTTTTAACGAACGAGAATGATTGTTTGCCGGATGTTTGCCCACAACCCCATGTTAAAAGTCACGTGGTTTGGATTGCCTAATTGGTAAATGATGCTGTCATATGGCAAATTGTCAAATTTTATAAGTGTCTTCGTAGGTTATCATAGTGGTGTTTCGTTGTAAAAATGTTTATAACGTGCAGAAATTAGCACTTTTCAGTTTATTTTTAGGTCAGAAAATCGCATTTTATCAGACTGAACCAGAAAATGATTGTGACAGTCCTGTAAACGCTTTTATAGAACTCATATCTCATTAAACGGCTGAGTCTGATAAATGAAATTTTCTAAAAATAAAAGTGCTACTTTCTGGCCAGTTTCTTAAAAAAAGAAATAAATAAGAAAAGTGTATTCCCAAGCTTGTGTACATTTTTTTGCTAGAAAACTACCACTTGTTAACCAATCTACTATTTGTGGCTTTAGTATGTAGTGATACTTATTTCAAGTATATATTGATACTATCATTGATTATTAATCAATATGATACTATGATATAAATACAAATGAAATAAAACCCAAATTATATTTGCTTCTGCAGCATATCAGCATAATTTCAGTGTCTTGGGAAACTGTGCTAGTCATATTTTAATATCAAATGTGGCATAGCACTGTTTAAGAGGACATGTGTTTTTAAAATCATGTATATTAATTTGACAGTCAAAATAATTTAAAGTTCCCTCCAATCGTTACTACCGCTTCCAACCACCAGAGGCGCGTCAATTTTGGTCCCATTCGAATGTACGGCCGTTGAGCGTCTATAGTGTGGGTGGTTTGTGGATAGAGCTATACACTTAGCATCAGCCTATCAGATTCAACTTGAGAGTGACGTTATGGCGTGAATGCTAGTGGCCCAAATAATTGTATAGGGTGTCCCAAATTAATGAGCAAAATATTTTTTTTTTCTTAATGGCATCTTAAATTTTCCACTTGTTCATGTTTTACAATGATTTATAATCGTTCAGCTAATTGTCTACTGGGATTCTTATAGATTCATAGACACTATAATGTACTTCCCACAAATATCAAAACACTGCTTAGCGTTAAAAATTTAATTCAAACCGTTTCCGCTGGATGTCGTGTCCCCTTAAATTGGAATTCACAACTGTCTTCGTCTATTTCGTCTTCTCCGTCTGACTATCCTATCTTCTTAGTTCTCTAATCTTTGGTATAGGTGTAACGCCGCGCCATCTGTAGCACCTTTACAGCAACCATAATATTTAGTGGCGTAGTGGCAAAACGCAAAAGATTACATAGAATTTTTTTTTTAAATTGAACCGCCTTTAAAAGGACGCTAAACATTATGATATAAAATTTCACCATCGCCTAGTTAATTGAATCTTATTATTACCTAATATCGATTTAGAGGTCGGTTAAAAATACGTTTGAATTTATTTGCTCATTTTTACACCGACCGCGATATCGATATTAGATAATAAGTTTCAATTAACTAGGCAATGGTGAAATTTCATTTCATAACTTTTAGCGTCCTTGTGAAGGCGGATCGATTTAAAAAAAATTGTTTTTCATTCTTTTTAATGTCCTCTTGATTTAGCTTCCAGGTATACAGTTAAAAGAAAGTCCTCCATTTTCAATTGTTTTAACATCAGGCTCGCGATCAGAGAATCCTGAAATCTCCATGCAGCGAATGTTGGCGATATTTGGTTCGCTATTTTGAACTCTTACCTTTTGTGACACCTGATTCGGTGTCGGCTGCTCCGAAAATACTTATAACTACCAATTTTAATGTAATTCCGAGTGTCCATGGCACATTCTTGACCCTTCTTCTAGAATTTGGTGGATGCACGGGGTAGGGGTTTAATTTTTGAGATTTTTTTCGCCTTATACACTAGATGAAACTAATAAGGACACCACCGCCGATTGTTGCTTTACACTTTAAGAAAGATATCATGGAAATCGCTTGAGCCGATCGAGAGTAATGATTGTACACACATAAGAAACATAAAAAACATTGAGAACCTGCTTTTAAAAAAATTTTGAACTCGGTTAATAAAAAGAGTCTATAGAGAACAAACAATCACCGAGTAGGTACATCTAGCTCGATAATTTTAAATTGAAATATATTGGCATACTAAATATTTGTAGTAGATTTGTTAGAAAAGTAAAACAATACATTCTGAACTATTACTTTATTGTAATAAGTCAAGAGTCCTCATACATATTTTTTAAATGTAATCAGGGAATTGTAGTTGTATCGACATAAAACGTTGGTATGACCGTACGCTTAGCAGGCAACCATGACAGTTGTCGTGACTCTCGGGTATGCCATATAATAATGGGGCGTCTACTAAAGATATATGAAGCTAATAGTCATCGTGCACAATGGTATCTACTCTTCCCTAATAGCACATGGACATCCCAAAAGCGCCCCAAGAACGTACTCACAGGACATGAAAACGTCCCGAGGACGTACTTTACCGATGTAAGCCGTACCGAGGACGTTTGAAGGACGTTCCCTGTCAGCAAAACGGGGTGTACCGAGGACGTCCAACCCAGGACTTATGTGGGACGAACGTAGGTCTAGAGAGGACGTCTTGAAAACGTTGTTGGGACATACTATGCAAAACATATAGGTACCTCCCACTCCATCACTTTTAATGTGTATTCACAGCAGAGGGTATTTATGTTCCTTTTTGGGTTTTCTAATCACATGCATTTCTTTCGAAATAGAATCCCGTGATTGGATTCTATTTCGAAGGGAATAAATGTGATTTTAGAAGCCAAAAAGATAAAAAAATGTCAATATATAATTACCATGTAGAAAAATTATTCAAATAGATTGATTTTAATACTTGGTATTTTTATTTATCAACACCAATGACAAATTTATGCGAACATTTTATTTTTATTGTGCTATTGAAAAATAAGTTATGGCATTTGTATTTTTTAAAAATTAACTTCTTACTCTACAAATTCAAGTGTCAAGTGTCAAAAATACAATTTTTATGGGATTTAAAAGTTATATAATACCTACTACAGTATAATATAGTTATATATACATTAAGTCATTGAATATTATATTATAAGAAATAAGCCAAGTGTGCAATAAAACGTAGGATAAATGTATATCTCACCTTCTCTTAACGTTTTGCACACTTCGTCTTTTTATAATTATCTTAGTTTATATTATTCTCTAATATTCTCTCTCTTTTGACACCCTCTCTGTTCTTTCTTTTGCCCCCTTCAATCACGATGCAATAGCCATTTCGGTGTCCTTCCAAGACTTTGAAGCGTTAGCGACTTCAGCAGCCCCTGTGCAAATAAAAGAAAAAAACCGCTGCCTAAGGAATCACTACTTCCACATCCAGATTATTCGTCCAAATCACTTTAAAGGAAACATCTTGACTATATTTGCACTCTAGTATGTGGAAATTATTGGTCAAAGAATTTTAATAATATTTGGGGTAGATGTCATAGAAAAGTTTGAGGAGTTGGTTTCTGCCAAATACGTTAAAAATGAAGTTTCTAGTTTACCGTACTTATTTTCCACTATTTACAACCTACAACCTCAATGGAGTCATCTCAATCAGATGTCACTACAATACATACGTGTACTAACTTTCAAGTGAATATCTCAATTTGATGTTATCAATCCCATTAATAATGAAGCGGAGGTGGTAGAGTTTGAAAAATATTAGAAAGAAATCTGAGGCCTTGGTTTCTAGTATATACACCGAATCCCAAATTTCTGTAGTCTTACCAGCTTGCTTTACTGATTTTCCCCTATTTGCCCCTATTTAACCCCCAACCCTTCAACGGCATCATCTCAAATTATGATCTAGTTTCAGATGTCGTTATAATACATACGTGTACCAAATTTCAAATGAATATTTCAATTTTATTTTATCAACCCTTTTCATATTGGAGTAGGGGTGGTTGGGTTGAAAAATATTATAAGAAAATCTGACGCTGTGGCTTCTAGTACATACACCGAATTTCAAGTTTCTGTTGTCTTACCAACTTTTTACTTATATTCCTCTATTTACCCCAAATTAACCCCCAACCCTTCAACGGAATCATCTCAAAATATAAACTGATTCCAGACGTCGTTATAATACATACGTGTACGAAATTTCAAATGAATATCTCAACTTTATTTTGTCAACCCCATTAATGGGGTAGGGGTGGCGGGGGGGTTGAAAAATATTATAAAAAAATCTGAGGCCTTAACTTCTTGTACATACACCGAATTTCAAGTTTCTGTACTCATACCAGCTTGCTTTACTTATTTCCCCCTATTGACCCCTAAATAACCCCCAACCCTTCAACGGAATCATCTCAAAGTATAATCTAGTTCCAGATGTCCTTATAATTCATACGTGTACCAAATTTCAAATGAATATCTCGATTTTATTTTATCAACCCTTTTAATAATGAAGTAGGGGTGGTGGGGGTTGAAAAATATTATAAATAATCTGAGACCTTGGCTTCTAGTACATACACCGAATTTCAAGTTTCTGTAGTCTTACCAGCTTGCTTTATTTATTTTCCCCTATTTACCCCTATTTAACCCCCAACCCTTCAACGGAATTATCTCAAAATATAATCTAGTTCCAGATACATACGTGTAGAAAATTTCAAATGAATATCTCAATTTTATTTTATCAACCCTTTTCAAATTGGAGTAGGGGTGGTGGGGGTTGAAAAATATTATTAAAAAATCTGACGCTTTGGCTTCTAGTACATACACCGAATTTCAAGTTTCTGTACTCTTACCAACTTGTTTTACTTATATTCCTCTATTTACCCCAAATTAACCCCCAACCCTTCAACGGAATCATCCCAAAATATAATCTAATTCTAGACATCGTTATAATACATACGTGTACGAAATTTCAAATGAATATCTCAACTTTATTTTTTCAACCCCTTTAATGGGGTAGGGGTGGTGGGGGGTTGTAAAATATTATAAAAAAATCTGAGGCCTTAACTTCTAGTACATACACCGAATTTCAAGTTTCTGTACTCTTACAAGCTTGCTTTACTTATTTCCCCCTATTTATCCCTATTTAACCCCCAACCCTTCACCGGATTTCCTCAAAAAACAATCCAGTTCCAGATCTCGTTATAATATATACGTGTACAAAATTTCAGGTCAATATCTTAAACCGTTCCGGAGAAAGCGTGCGGACAAAAAAAGTTACAGACAGACCGACAGACCGACAGACAGACCGACAGACAGACCGACAGACAGAAAATTTTTTTTCGCTCAAATTTAAAATCTCGACGTTTCATGACATTCTAAACCTATTTCACGAATAAAAATTTTTGAAAATTTTTTTGCGATTACTATACTTCCAATCCACTACGTGGATGTGGAAGTAATTAACATTTCAGATGAAATCTTGGCAAAAAACATTAAGATGGGCAAGCTTATATTTAAAACAAATTGTTATAATTTTCTTGGTGTCCGATTAAAAAAAAAATCACAGTTTAAATGTGAACATTTTTTTTAACTGACTTTTGCATTTGAAAGGTTCCCTTGTTCATTCAAAAATTTTAAGAACACCTCTTTATATGAATGATCGATTCTACAAATAATACCAAAGACCGAGAGAAGCAGAAATATATGTTGTGACTAATGCTACCAGATTAATAACATTATTATAAGTTCAACGTTATATTTTTTGCCAATATTATTACAGAATTCAAGAAAATGGCTATGGGTTAAGATGCATTAGGATTTACGGTTAGAATCAGGTTTATTAGGTTGAACATTGATGATGTATAAAAGTTTTTGTACGTACGTACAGCATAATATCAGAAAAAATATAACAAATAGGGCATATAAGTTACAAATTTGTAAATTTTCCTCAAAAAGTACCTTTATTAGTTTTTTCCTTATATTAATTTAGTGAAATCCCTAATTATGCTTTACAAGTTTGTTGATGTTTTCTAGCAAATGTTTTTATTACTCGATGTATCAAACCTTACCTATTACAAATTTCATCACCTCCACTTGTTCATCAGAAATAAACCATATATAACACTTCGTTTAACACACTGAGTAGGTACTTCTTCTTTTCAATTTTTACTTCCCTTGCATACCGAAGGGAAGTATTGTATTTACTTATAATGTTTAACCAACAATCTTCTTTTAAGTGAATAAGTTCGCTCCATGATAAACAACTAAAAACTACATACCCAGCTTCACAGGTGATCTCCCATAGAATTTTAACAGAGCCAAATAAGGTGGGTGGTAGTATATTTATTATATACAGATTCAGAAAGTATTCGTTTTGGTATGGCAATAATTGGCAATAAGTGGAAGCGAGAGCGAAGCAACTAGGCTATTCTTTTCTATCGCATGTATAACACATCGTACAAAGCACCACCTGCTATCTCCACCACATGTGTGTGGACATCCCTAGAGTTTAAATTTGTTTCCGTCTTACACACGTCAGTTCTCGTTTTGCCCTATACGATAGAAAAGAATAACCTAGTTGCTTCGCTCTCGCTTGCTCTTATTGCCAAATATTACCATGCCAAAACGAACACTTTCTGAATCTGTATAGGCTATAACCTACAAATAAGCAGCACCAAATTTATCTGGAATAAAATATCGATCAAAATACTTATACATTAAAAAATCAATTAAATAGACTTACCTATTTTTGGTACTTTCTTTTATAGCCGATAAAAGTGACTAGTGGGCGGAAGAAATAAAAATGATGCAATGCAATAACCATAGGGTTGCCAAATTGAATTCCCCATAGTTTGACAGCAACTAACCGAAACTCCTACATCTCAAACAACACGACGTTTGGCGGGAATTTTAAAATAAAAGAGCTTTATAGGAACTTAACATATTTTCAATTGTTATTCATTCCAGTATTTCCATTTATTCTCATTGCGATATTTTCGTACTAATATAGAGGATAGTAGTATAATAACTACATTGTACTGTCAAAAAGTACAAATTAATATGATTTCGCAAGATGAAAAAAATAGTTGAAACGAATACAAGATTTCTCAAATCAGAAAAATCAAATTGACAAAATTTAAATGGACCATGAAAAATGAAAATATTTTGTTATCAAAAGAAATTTTGTTACTAAAACTTTTTAAGGATTTTAGTTTCATTTTTACAGTTTTTAATTTCCTTTTTTAATCATATCCTCATCTGCTCAAAAAAAACATCACTCCTAGAGGTTATTTCACAAATGTGTTTAGGTTTGGCTTGACTAGACTCTAGCAGGATGTCCTTAAAACGTTTTATTCGGAACGCTTTAGGGACGATAGCAAACGGACGTCTTTGGGAGGTACCATATAAACCCGGGACGTTCAGACCTAACGAGGACTTAAGTGTACGTCCTGGGGACGTTTGTTGTTATCAGGGTTATAATATGTAAAACATCGTCTTGAGTAATTATTGTTTCATAACCTGATAATATCTTTTAAATATAGTCTCCATATTGAGTTGCTAACAACAGAACAATATAAAGTATCGGTGATATACGCTTAATAGACAACCACGACAGATGATGTGATTCTAAGAGACCTACTATGACCAAAGGGGGCCAAACAGCCATTATGCTCAATGGCGTTCATCCTTATAATATGTAAAACATCGCTGTACATAATTATTATTTAGTGATCCGATGTATTTTTTAATTCGCCATATTAAGGTGCCAACAACATAAAAATATAAAGTCTTGCTGATACCCTACTGTCCACGGAAATTAGCCTCTACGGCGTCATACGGCTGCTGGGAGCTCCGTGCAGTGATGGGTGGCCAGCAATTTTGTTGTTGCTGGGTCACTTGCGCCAGATTGGAGGTGGTCAGGGCCAATAGCTGTGCTAACTGCTCGTATGAGGGCAGTCCCAGGCTTGGCTGGAGGTTCTCCGTCATGGCTGCAGAGGGGACTGGGATCGTCCCGGTCGTTTGCCCTTGGATCACTATTTGTTGTCTGTTTGGCGTTGCACTAGGCGCTGTCGTCTGGTAATGTGGGGTAGTCCTCCCCTGGAAGGCCAGTCCTGGTTGGCTAGGTGTGACGTGGTAGGCACCGGCCGGCGAGGTAGGCGAGACGAGTTGTTGTGCGTCCGGCGATGGACTTCGACTTGGGTAGGTTACTGCTGATGGCACCATGCAGCGAGGGGTGGCCGGCTGGCGGCGAGGCGTCAGCGAGGCGTCGCTGAATAGCTGCGGCCAATCCGGGGTGGTAGCAATGTTATACTGGCGGTCGCTGGGTAGCTCTGGGCCGGAGGTGGAAGCTTCTCCATGTGTGGAAGAGAACCTGGCGAAGCGGCGGTCTTCCGACGACAGTGAATCGTCACTGACCCTGAATGCTGTTGGGCCTACCATACAGCGAGGGGGCATCGCCATGGAATCGTCGCTGTCCAACCTCAGTTCCATTGCCTTGTCTTTGTGCCAGGGGGCTGTGTTGCGTACCATACAGTAAGGGGGCACCGTCGTGGAGACGTCGTTCGTGGCCCCAGTGCCTAGTACCATGTTCGTAGCGGATCCTGCCTCGCTGTGCCGGGGTGCTGTGCTAGGTGCCATACAGTAAAGGGGCGCCGTCGTGGCGGCGTCGTTCGTGGCCCTAGTGCCTAAAGAAATGTCGGTGTTTATGCTTACCTCGCCGTGCCGGGTTGCTGCGCTGGATACCATACAGTGGGGGGACACCGTCGTGGCGACGTCGTTCGTGACCCCAGTACCCCCTGCCTGGGCGTCTCGGTGGCGGGGCACTTCGTGGCTAGATGCTGTCGGTGGCACCGTGCAGTGAGGGGGGGCCGTGGCCGGAGCGTCGTCCGTGACCCCAGTGCCTACTGCCTTGCCACTACGTGTGAACATCTTCACTAGTCACTTATGATTTCTGGATGGCTAGCCCAGAGAGGCGCCTTGGACGGGCGAGGGTAATAAAACACACTTTCACTTAACAACACAAAGAGGGGAGCAGCCTTATCAGCTTTGGCGTTCTAGTTCACTTGTTGACTCGATGACTGCTGCTTCAAGACTCGCTTTGCTGGATTTTGGCGTGTTCTTTTATAGAAGTTTGGGCCAAAATCCGAGCATTTGATTGGTTAAAATATTTAGTATATATATAAATATTTTGTACCGAGGTTATATATGTGGGTAGCGGTGCGTCAGACAAGTCAGAGCTTGTCTGACCGCCGATGACACTACACCTAACAGTCAATCGCGGTAAGTGGCATGATGCAGTCAAATATACCATGCAGCAAAGGAAGGTCGACTAGAATCAAGCACACATACACATACAATGCAAAAGTCTGCCAGGACTGACGCATGATATGTACGACATCGTTCTACATAATCATTGTTTAATGATGAGATATATTTTTTGAATATAGTAACCCTATTGAGGTGCTGCAAAGAAGATAAATAGTTTTGCAGAGGTCGTACGGTTAACAGGCGACCGCGATAGATGAGGTGCTGCTGTCAGACGCATCATGTAGTAAAGGGCGGCCGGCTAAAATTGTAAGTTCGGAAAGCTGTCATTTAATGATCCGAAATTCTGATGCTTTGAACAAAGAAATATAAAGTTTTGTTAAGATCGTACGCTTAACAAGCAACCACAACAGGTGGAATATGCTATCAGATGTATCATACAGTAAAGTAAAATCAGCTAAAATTACTTCAAGCTTATTCATCGCAATGGTTATCTATCCATAATATGTCAAATATCGTTCTGCATAATTATTGTTTAATGATCCAATTTTATTACATATAGTCGCCATATTGTAGTGTCAACAGAAAAATATAAAGTTTTTCTGAAACCGTACGCTTAACAGGCAACCACGACAGATCATGCTGGTATAAGGCGTACCATACAGCAATGGGAGACCGACAAAAAATAACCCAAGTTTACAGCCACTATGGGCAATAGCTATTTCTAAATATAATTTTATTTTATGTAACAGTAGGTACGTAATTTTCCTGTAATTAGACATTATAAATTTATTTTACCTATTAAACTTACATTACACAGCCTTTCACATTCTCAAACATCCACGATATACCAGAGATATAATCAGGTTTGCTACAGCAAGAAGAAAGTGGAAGTCGAGCATAGCATAATCTTTCTTTTAGTGAGGAATTATCATATCAACATAAAAACTGATATTTGTTTCAGTTTGATTTGACAACACCGCAGTGGTTCTGTAAACACCGGAAAATAAACGACATTTAGCGCGACGTCGCGCTAACCACCGGCTTGGGCCGGCAGCCCCCGGTAGATAGCAGAAATGGGTGCGCTATCCACCTGTACAGATACATATATATATATATATATATATATATATATATATATATATATATATATATATATATATATATATATATATATATATATATATATATATATATATATATATATATATATATATATATATATATATATATATATATATATATATATATATATATGAAAACATACCGATAAATTATCGGCCCATCCAATAGTATGAAATGGAGATTACAACACTTTCAAAAATCAACTATTTTTTAGGTTACAATATAATTTTCATTTCAACGTGCTTACATTACATAAGAACAAAACCACGTATTAGACTTCTATCGTGTCTTAAAACAATACTTGCTTTCTTAGAGCTTTCTACTATCTCATGTGGTTATGAATTATTTCATACTCATTTTACATTTATAAGTATGTCCTATAGGCTACCATACTATCTCAACAATCACAGCAAACGAAACATTGTATTTATATTTTTATCACAGGTCACTTCACATTCATTGGCAATTACACAAAATATAGGTATCACTTCTCTCATTTTCTATACGTCTAATAGAACATGTTCAATAGTTACAACGTTTCTTTCCTCATATACATTGCCAGTTCATACATTTCTGCGGACAAATATTACAAGGTCTCGAGACATTCATCGGTACCATCCCGTTCACTTCCATATTATTATTTCATATCATTTATCAATTAACTATCAATTTAAACTCATTCAAACTATTCCCGCTCTTTTTTACATTCTCCAATAATTATACATGTTTATAATTAAATTAAAATAATAGGTTATTATATATCATCACCTATTGCACTTCAAAACATCCAAAAATTCAAATAGACATCTTTAGGATAATACTAATTTTCAATTACTACTCGGTTACTACTTCAAAAATACCTGATATTTCTCCTATTACATTAATTCACTAATCAACAATTTAATTCTTTATTGATTATTGATCTATTTTTTTAATTATATAACTTTTATCCCACACTTACAGATATAGTTTATTTACAAGACAAAATGGACATAATTAGACCATCACAAACTATACTGGAATCAGATGTACAGTCTACTGCACGCATGCGAGTAGATGTAATGGTTCATCATCGTGCATCCTCTCAAATCGACATAGACAGACAAATAACATCCCCAAGACATCATGCTAACATGGCTCTTCCGTCCCAGCATTTCGATGAAATTGCAGTTGGTAAGTTTTATTTATAATTAATGATTACTATACATTTCCCTCCGATAATTTTCAACAATATTTTGTGGCATTCTCTTCAGTTACTGCATATCTTCAAAATATTTAATTTTAATATCCTACCTACTTCAACTCATACATTTTTAAAAACATTTCAATCGATATACTTTTGTAACATAATCTTACACAATAAATTAGTTTAAATTTATATTTTGTTTATTCGCATCGATCGCTATAATTAGTATATACTTATAAGAAACATGACGAAGATTTCCCTTTCTCAAAATATTATTCACAGTTTCAAATATTAACCGATTAAATATTATACACTATTCGTTTCATATTTACAACACAAATCATAGACAGTAATACTTACAAGTATTACACATCTCTTTGTTCATTTCACATTAGACAAATTACAATTAGATCACCTATTGTTGTAGAGTATAAGATTTTTGAGAGATTTTTCAAAAAACTATACATCAAAAAACGCGCGAAAAGCAGCTCTCTCGTTCGCCAAGCTCGAATCGTAAATAAAAAGCCATCTAGCATTTTTTAAAGAATTTCAAAAAATCCATCACCGACTAAACTAGTCCACCCGGTAAAAAATAATTTTTCATACCTGTCTCAGCTCGCTACCGCCAAGGCGACACGTGCGTACAATGTACTATTCAACCCTAAAGTATAATGCATAAGATTTTACAAATTTACGGAAACTCGCTGTCAAATAAATTAACAGGTAAAGGAAACCGCGATTCCTTTGACCATCAATAGTTCGCTTCTTGTAAATCGATAAATCAATCAAATCAGGGCCACTTCAAACGAAGAAGTGCCTGTCAGAGGACAAAGAGAATACTCATTGCCGCTTAAGACAACCCACGTAAAGATGCCATCATCCATCAGAAAAATAACATGTCTTAAGGAAACCGCCACCCTCAAAGAACACAAAGAAATCAATGGCTATTCATAACATTTACTATAAAAACTCCGCGAACCGCGAAAGCAGCGAGTCTTCTCCAAACCAGCCACCGACCAGTGTCTTCGGGAACTACCCTCTTCGTCCGGGGGGTGTTTGACTGACCGACTATCCGTCCATCTCGGCGTTTGACTAATAAGTTCGGGTGTCCTTTCGGCTAAACACACATCGGGATTTAAATTCTAAATTATTTCGGTAACCGCGAAAAGTACATACTGTGCGTTCTCGTGTTGTGGTTTTAACAATCAACAAGTAAACTGTCAATAGTGTTAAGAAGAAAACAAACTGTGTATAAACTGAGGCTGTGAAAATCGAACTTGTAAAAGAACTAAATAAATAATCTTGTTAAAACTTCGTCGTTAAACTAAAACAAGTGCCTTTCATTTCTGAAATCTCCGCAAAACCTCGTTATTGTGACACAAGCAAACCGGCTGACAGCTAGCTTAGCCGCCTGAGGTAACTTCTGGTGGTTCACCCCTATTTGTGAACAACCCTCAGGTCGAATTTCATCTCACCAGAAAATTTCAACCCCATCCAAGCCTAAATAAGGGAGTTAGAGGCGTCTTTCTGAAATTAAGTAACAGGAGAGCAGGAGTGACAGTGTCCCAAAACACCCCTGGAGGGGCTGGCCATCCCTTCAGACGACCATCACCACCCCTAGAAGTCATCAGAGAGCTCGCCGAAACAAGGTAGGGTTACATTTACCTATTATCTACCCCCTTGAAGTGCTACGAATTGAACTGAAACCAAAAATTTATTTCCAAAAAAGTTCAAGAAATTTCAAACCGAAAACCACCAGCTTTTTCAATTGTTTTGTGTTACGATACTATCACGTCCACATCAACTAAAATCACAATCGATTTTATTACTTATAAGTATTATTATATGGAAGACGAGATCTTATGCAAACATTTCACATATCTTCTTATACACATATACAGAATGATCATTTTTAATCTACCCTCATGGACGTATCTCTGGGATAAATTGATAAATCTTTTTTTAATTTTGATCAAACAAATTTGTGAAAAACACCATTCTAAACTATTTAAAATATTTTAAAACTTTTATCGCTTCCAATTACACATGAATTTGCTATCATTTTTGTTTTTTTTTCTTTTTTAATGAAGCCCTTCCACTTCTCACACATTTCTTGAATTCCTTACCGAAATTAATGGTACATTTATTAATACAACCATACCTCATTTCTCAACCGTTCTTCAGCTATTACAATTTTTTCAAATTTTTTTGTGTTTTCAATATCTCACTTCCTTATGGGTACTTTCAAAACCAATTTATAACGGACAATTGGTAACTTTCTGACATCTCCTTCATATTTTCGTATGTTGCCAGACCGTGACAAAAAATTAAAAAAAAAAATTTAGAAAAATACATTTCTTGACAACTGTACATTTTAAATTTATAAAATATCTTTTTTTTTTCCAATAATATGCCAGATTCTTCCTTATACAGTTACATTATCCACTTAGTAATTGGCAAAATAGGTATAGTCAATATCTTAACTAGACTTGACATTTCCTGCCATAATTTTAAATATTATTAAATACAACTTCTTCGTCACTTTGTAAAGGTCCTTTTTTAAATAAGATAACACAGTTACACAAACAAATAGGCAATAATAAATAATCTCTTACAGATAATTTTAGGATTACTGTTCATTTCTTTTGGATTATTTCTAAACTTTTCCCTTAGCAATTCTATTAGATTGAATCTTAAATAAACAAAAAACGCTTGATCTACAGTTCCCGTTTCCATTATTCCACAATGCATTTCCATATACCCTCAAGCTTTCACTCCATGTACTATTTCAACATTAGCAGTTTATCAAACTTCCGTTCGAATCATTTCATCACACCGTTTAATGTATAATTACCACACCACTCCAATATAACATTTGTTACCAAATAATTTTTTTTAACACAGTAGATTTTTTCAACTTTCTCATAATTATAATTCACAACATCCCTAATTTTCGACGCGGAATTATCTGGACTTATGAAGCCATATTTTACAGAGAAGGAACATTCAATACGTACAAAATTCGCTTTTGGTCTACAGACAATCCTTGCCTAGCAAGACTACAGTTTCCAACGAAAATTTTGCTACATCATTTCCTACTTTCTGATATACCATAAATTAATTTAGAGCAATATAAAGTTAAGAATGTGATACTACTTACAAATATTTAAACTACTCACATTTTCAATTTACCATCTTCGAAACGTATTCTTAATTTCATTCTTACATTTCTTCCAGCTTCTCCATTATATCTTGATAACTTATTAAAACATTTGGAAAATGTCAATACAACATTAATTACTGTCTATTGGTTTCTGATATACCCTCCACATGGTACAACATCAAAAATGCTTAAAATATATATAAAATTATGGTACCTCAAAACCGGTAGAGAACAAGGGTACAATTATATTATAAACTTACGTTTCATTCTAATAGAAAGTTAAAATATATCAGAAATATTGGAAGAAGCAAGGAGGGAAGTTTCATTTAAAATATGATTGTCAACTGCTTTCCTACGTAACCGGAAATCATAAAATTTCGGCACTATTTTACGCACATACCGATTCAGTCAAAATTTAAAAACGGTACTTCAATTAATTCCAAAACTACATCCTGGAGGTTACTTAAAAACATAAACTACACATTTTCCCTTCCAACATTATTCATTAACATTATTAATTATTTTTTATAGATACACCTGCAATACAAAATCCGATTGTTGCTATCGAACCAATGCAAGATGTTATCGACTTAGATCAAGCTTTGCTAGACATTGCAAACGAAGTACGTCGCAACGAACAAGAACGTGAGCAAGCTGCCCTGCATGAACAATGGCAGATTATAGCTGAAAACCAACGTCAAGTTAATGCTAACATAAATCCACGTTACTCTTACTTGAGAGCAACAAATCGCACTTTGGGGAGGGAAGAGCCACATTACCTAGGTCCACTGATACATCAGTGCGCCTTCTGTTCTGCTTTGCACTTTCGAACTGAACGTACATGTCGTGGATATTCAAAATGTTGCAGATTTTGTAAGGTAGTATTAGTACCCTTTCAACAAATGCCACCTTTATTGCAATCTTTGTTCCAAGGACCCCACGAACACTCGGCTAACTTTAAGCAAAATATTGTTAAATTTAATTATGCATTTCAGTTCGTTTCCCTTGAGGCGAAACTACGAGATCTACCCGCAGCACGTGCGCCTTCAATATACGCTATACAGGGTAAAATTTATCACCATCTGTCCAATATTAATGTTAACAATCCCGTTCAACGTTACGGTCCCATTTACTTTTTAACACCCGAAGAAGCTATTAATCATAGAAATCGCGATAATGCAGAATTAAATGTAGATGCTATAAATAACATAGAGAATTTCTTAAGAGAAATTAATCCATACGCTCAAGCATACATGCACCTACGACAACGGTACGATGAAGAATTGCGGATTATTGAAAGGCTTCGAAACGAAGCTATACGATTAAACATTGCTGCTCCTATAGAGATGCCTACGGTCAGTATAGATCTATTAGCAGTTCGAGGCGCCAACAACAGACGTTTCGATTTACCGGCTGTTCAAGAAGTTGCAGCTGTGTACAATGTAGACCCCGACAATCCGCCCACACCAACTTTACGCGTATATGTCAAGAATAATCCTACTGCTTTCCGCAACATCAGCTCAAACAGCGAATTGGTAGATCCTTTGGTATTCCCACTTCTTTTTCCCTATGGAGAGTCTGGATGGCATATTCGTATGAATCACGCCCTTGGCAATCGACATATTTCTCTGTGCGAATATTACACGTATCGTCTAGCCATAAGAGACAACGACCGTCGCTTCCAATATGGACGTAAACTAACCCAACAATACGTTGTTTCGGCATTCCATAAAGTACAAACGAATCGTCTTGAATACATTGGACAGAACCAGGATAAATTAAGAGCAACGCATTACGTTGGTCTGGCCGACTACCTCAACCATAGAATTCGTGACGATGACGAAGCTGCCACATTAGGAAGAATGGTAATCTTACCTTCCACATTTATTGGCAGCCCCAGGCATCAACAGCTACTCTTTCAGGATGCAATGGCAACTGTTTTAAGACATGGTTATCCAAGTCTATTCATTACGATGACGACTAATCCTAAATGGCGTGAGATTACAGACAACATCCCAGCCGGTACGCAACCAAGCGACCACCCCATGCTTACAGCGAGAGTTTTCGAAAGTAAGATGAAACAACTGCTGAAGGATATTGTAGACAATTCTGTTTTTGGAGTAGTTATTTCTAATATTTCAACAATCGAATTTCAAAAACGCGGATTACCTCATATCCATATCCTCTCCACGTTACGTGATGTTGACAAGTTAATTGATCCCGAACGTGTGGATATGCTAATTTCTGCCGAAATTCCCGATCCCCAGTTAGAACCAGAATTATACGCAATCGTTACCAAAAATATGGTACACGGACCTTGCGGAATTATGAATCCCAATTCACCATGCATGGTGGATGGAAAATGTTCCAAGAAATACCCCAAACCTTTTTCCCCTGACACCATAGTTGACGAACACGGCACCATGATTTACCGTAGAAGAAATAACGGCAGAACAATTGTTGTCACCGTCAACAATGAACAATATACATTAGACAATCGTTGGATAGTTCCCTACAATACATATTTACTGTTAAAATACAACTGCCACATTAATGTTGAATGTTGTGCAACAGTGAAATGCGTCAAATATTTATTTAAATATTTCTTTAAAGGTTCAGATGGAGCTTTAGTGTAAATTATCGCTAATTATCCGCTCGCCTACGATGAGATAGAGAGTTTCGTAAATGGTACGTATATGACAGCTACTGAAGCGTCTTGGCACTTCTGTCAATCGTTCGAGGTGGAAGCCCTTCAACGAAACCAAATCACCACATTAACAGGATGGTTCCTGTTAAATCGAACCGATCCAGCAGCCAACCAATACCTCCACACAGAAATTCCATTTTTTTACAGGTGGCGCAATGACACAAAACGTTGGACACGACGTGTACTTCACACGGACAAAATGGTAGTTCGTATGTACTCTGTAAGTGTGCGAAAACAAGAACTATATTATCTACGTTTACTACTTCTGCATGTTAGAGGTGCTCGCAGTTACGAGGATATACAGTACAGTTGATGGCGTTATATGTGATACTTTCAAGGAAGCCTGTCAACTTCGTAATTTATTAGCAGATGATGCTGAATGGATTCGTGCCTTGCAAGAAGCCAGTCAACGCCAAATGCCTTCTCAATTACGACAGATGTTCGCTTATATGCTAATTTTCTGTGAAATTTTTGATAAACAAGTTCCACTTGCCAGATTCCTTGACTATTTCATAGAGGACTACACCAGACGTGATGTTCCACTAGAAGAAGCGATTCAACTTGCCCTAACAGCTATTCAACATACTCTGTTGTTGCACGGTGCTAGGTTATCTGATTTTGGATTACCAGAACCCACATATATAGCTCCACACTATGATATTATTAACTCTGATGCGGAACGCATACAAGGCGAACAACTGATAAACCAATTGAATCCGGGACAAACCGATTTATTCCGCTCCATCATTAATTCCATTCGGAATGACGATATTGTCCCTAACCGTTTATTCATGATCAATTCTGCGGCAGGCATGGGAAAAAGTTTTTTATTTCAGACGCTCATAACTTACTTACGTGGGGAACAGGTATCTGTTATAGCTCTGGCGCCAACGGGATTAGCCGCTTCTCTATTAAAAGGCGGAAGAACTTTACATTCCCGTTTCAAAATTCCAATCGATGTTAACGAAACTTCTACATCAGGCGTTACTCCCAACTCAGCCGAAGGTCGTTTCATAGCTCAATCCAAATTAATTATTATAGATGAAGTTTCCATGGTCACAAAAACCATTTTCAATTTAATTGAGAGAGCTTTAAGAGATATATGTAACGACAATCGTCCATTTGGTAATAAAACCGTGCTCTTAGCCGGTGACTTTAGGCAAACTCTACCGATCATACTACATGGGAACCGATGCTCTATCGTGGATTCATGTATTAAAGGCAGTCGCCATGTTCCTTCGTTTATGCAACACGAATTACATGTCAATATTCGTGCCGGAGAACACGAAGAAATTTTCGCTCGCTGGCTTCTACAACTAGGTAACGGAACATTACCCTATCTCCGTCGTACAGAATACGGTAATATTATCAAATTACCATCTCAATGTATCGTTAATAGCACATCAGACTTGATTAACTTCTGCTTTAACGATTTACATACAGGTTTAATCCCAGACGGTATTATTTTAACACCCCTCAATGCCACCTGTTTAACAATCAATGAATCTGTTTTGGAAACGCTACCTGGTACTTCCAAAATTTATTACAGCGTTGACTCTGTCGACATGACAGATGATCCCGCAGCTGAAGTTGCAAATTACACAGTTGAATTTCTCAACTCCTTGAACCCCAGCGGTTTACCACCCCACATTTTACGCCTGAAAGTTAACGCAATCATCATTCTATTACGAAACTTAAACTTAAAAAAAGAATTGTGTAACGGAACCCGCTTACAAATCGACGACAATTTCCCATCAAATTGTCTTACGCTTTGACCATTAACAAAGCGCAAGGTCTAACTTTCGACAAGGTTGGTATTTACCTACCTTTACCTGTATTCGCGCACGGACAATTATACGTTGCTTTCTCTAGAGCGCGAAACTTTCGGAGCATACGTATTCATGTAGAAGACACTCCTTCGCAAGGTAGACTCAATCCTACTACCCAGGACGTATATACCCGAAATATCGTGTACAGAGAGGTTCTATAAATAATATACAAGGATCCATTCTACTATTTCTACATATATTTACAAAATGATTTAAATATTTCATTTAAATCTTCATTCGATTGCACATCGACAAAACTACGCAGCACAATACAACAACATAAAATGTGCCTGCTTTTTTCCACTGCTACGTCAGTGAGGTGTCATTATTTCCCCTTAATTTTTAATCATTAAGGGTCCACTGTTTTTGCAGTGAGGTTTCAAAATTTCCATCTTAACTTTTATTTATTGGGAATCCACTGTCATATAAGTTACAAAATTTTTTCCACTGCTTTATCAGTGAGGTATCAATACTTCCCCTTTCCTTAATAGGGGTCCACTGTCACTACAGTGAGATTTCAAAATTTCATCGTCATATATTTATATATATATTTCATTCCAACTTTGCGAAAAAAACACTTCATTTTTTAATTTTTTCAAGGTCTACTGTTTCGGCAATAACATTTCATAACATAACCTACATTTCATTATTTTACTGAAATAACAACACCTTCCTCCAACAATACTACTTACATAATGTCGATTTCGTATTATTCACACCCCACAATTAAATTTAATTACTACAAATTTCTTTTCTACGCCTAAACTTTAATTCGCAACTATTCGCTTCATTATTTATATATCATTTATTAAATTTTCACATTTCAACACAGACAATTTATTTCATATGTTTCCTTTATTTTTAGCATCTTCAATCGTTACAGAATATACTTCACAAATGTGCAATATATATATATATATATATATATATATATATATATATATATATATATATATATATATATCACAATTGCATTTATTTAACAGTACATGTATACCTGTAATACACTTACAAATGAATTTTCATTATTTGTGAATTATTTTTTATTTATTATTTTCTCGACAAATAAAGCCTACTATTATTCGTTAATTATCCATCTCTCTTTCAAGTACGTTTTCAAATTTCCACCGTCTCAACCCTTCTAATATACACTAATACAATGGACTATAATTACATTATACCGTCCTCATTTTTACATTAATAATTTACACAATTTTGCTTCAAACAATTTTTTAAATACCTCTATTCGCACACTGCCATTGCTTATCACATTAAAAATAAATAGTATTCTGTTTCTGCAATGTCCTACCTTCATCATTACAAATTGTACATTTGGAACACTAACACACAATACCACCCAATCCATTTCATTAAACACATTATTGCAAGATTTTCTACATTAAACATACATTCATCTCTCTTCATTTATTACTAATTACATGATATTTACGGTTCTCTTCCCAAAACCATTATCTTAATTGGTCTATTACAGCATGTAATGTGCTCCTGATATAATCCTATATTACGATTATATCCCACTAACCCTTGGTGTATCAGTCTTATCGCACAACAGTACCAAACACTGCTCAATAGATTTCTAACGTTACTCTGTTTCACTTCCACTTCCTCCCCTTATGCCGCTAACAATGATGTAATACACAAAAAAAAAATTCTTTCAATTCATTACTAATTAACAACTATCACTTCATTTCCTTAAACAAATATTTCAATTTAAATAATTACTTATAATCATCTTATTCACGTGACGTTTATTCTCCTTTACACTCACAAACATATCAACGTCTAATAATTTATCGCCTTCAATTTAATTTACTCATTGTTATCACATTCAATACCAAGATGATATTATTACATCTACACACGAGACCACCCATTAAGCAGGCTCAACAGACACCGGAATCCGATCTGATTCTATATACAAAAATACATATTTCCCATCACACCAATCAATAACAAACACATTAATCAAAACACTGGTTAATTTCCTAAACCACAGTGGTCCTTTTGACGGTAACAAATAATTGTCGAACACCATGCTCCATTGTTATCCACCCTGGCCTGTAAAATATACATAATTTCAAATCACTCTTAACAGGCCAAAGCGGTTACAATGACAGACACAACTTTTAAAATCTACATACATTATTTTATTAAGAATCCACAACATTTACACCATTACACAACACCATGACCAACAATTATTAGTAAATATTCTTCGAATGTGAGTGTCCACTGACCAATGCTAATAGTTCGATAAGACGAACACCACTGACCACTATGGCATGATCTAATTGTTGTTTATCAAACACAAGTGTCCATCACAGCACTTACCGTGTCAAATCATAAAAACTGATTTTTAATTTTAACTTATATTGTTGTATTACAAAAAAAAATACGTATTCCCCATACACTTTTTCCCAGTTACATTCACCATTACATTAAGACACTATCACTAGCGACTACCTACCAATATTTAATATCCAATTTTTTACATTTACATCTCTTTATATTATTCATTAAATATTTTATATTTTACAGATCTACATAAACCTTCGGTGGTGCTACGTTTCAAAGAACAATTCCATTCCTCGCTTCAAAATATACTTAGTCCAAACTACATTGTCAAGATATCAACAACAAATATTTCATTTTCTTTAAATTTACAACAAATTGTTTTCATGTTACCAATACTTCAAATGTAAACGACTTTTGAATATTATAAAATTCCAATATATATGTGTTCATTTAAATAATTTCATGTTTTCCATTAATCACTTTATCTTTCACTCATGTAAATGTGTTGCTCATACAACAATTCACTCATATATATTGCTTTCTATTAATAAACATTATCAAATAGCCAACTATTTTTTAATTTTATTTTCCTCCCTTACTACAAGAAACTATTGGATTTGTAACAAAATCTCTTTCTTCCAAAATTTACATACCTCCTCCAATTCTGTATTAAGACACGTACTGATCAATAATTTCTTTGAATTTCATATATTTGTATATTTTCTATCTACTGGCACTTGCGCAAAACAATCAAATTAGTTAGGTACTTGGTGCTGACAGCTAAAAAATTTGTAACTTTTCCTTTAAAATTGACCGCAGCAAGCCATCAAAAGAGTATAAATATTTAAAAGATTGTGACAAATGGATTTGTTTTCAACATACAATTAGCAAGAAATATTACATTGAGGTCACTATTTACACCATGATTTTACAACGTAGACAACTACATTATACTTTGAACATGCCTGGGAACCACGAATAAGTTATATTAATTTCTAAAATATTTTTTTAAATATAACGCATTATACAGTCTGTAAATATATATAATTCAAGTCCTAAATCAAATTTAATTTTTTTTTATTACTATACATACATAAAAAAAATGATGGGCCCGATTATCCCTGCAAATTAAAACAACTGGGCTATATCGATCTTTGTTTCATACAAACAATTGTAATTTAAACTATGGCATGTGGGTCTGTTGACAAACATATAAATTTCATACAAAATTTACCACAAAACATTTAAGCCACACCAGAGTCGGATTGTCAATGATATAAAATAATTATATAACGATTAGGTAGGAAATTTATTCAAATTTAGAAATTTCACAACTTCTGTTAAGGTACTAAAAGCAAAATTTAACATAAAATCCATCCTATTTCAAGTAAGTACTCATAACACAAGCCCACAAAAAAATAGTAACCTACACCCAGAACCCGACATATAATAATCTTTATATATTTCAACGTGTTGAACCCAAATCCGATGTCCGTTTAACTTCATTACCCACCAACTTTTTGTACAACTTAAAATATCGGATTGCCCAGAATATTTTCGCGATTTATGTAACATTATTGAATATTACGTCTAAACAAACATCAGATTCATGTCCATCACATCGAAATACTTAAGGATTATTATCTCGGATCCCGGGTTTGGATCGCTTTTTTTGCAACTGTGTTTACATCTACCTAATAATTAAAACCAAAAACAATACATTCAATGTGTTTGAGGTAACTTGATTCCTGATTTGCCCAGATACCTTAATTAACTGACCTACTTATTCCATTTCTGAAAAATTATGGAGAGAATTGAGCCACCCACTCAACCTTATGACCTAACGTGAAGCATGTGCCGGCAATAACATTTTGATATTATATTATATTCTAATTTATGCTAAATTGACTGTTCCATTAATAATAATTTCGATGAAGCTGCACATACCTTATAAAAATCACAATTACATCACATTATATTGAAACATTCTTTATAGGATTTTGCAAACAGCAGAAAAATTTTTTTCTGCTGTTTGCAAAATCCTATAAAGAATGTTTCAATACAATTATAAGCAAACAAATAATAATTCATTTTTAAATATACATCACATTAGTATGAAAACTTTGCACTACAAGATTTAAAAATTTATTACATAAAAGCAGCAACACTCAGAAACATGGAACTAATTATTTTAGTGAAGTATCACTGTCCTTCGATACTGATCATTGCTTGAAGTGAAATTATTCCCACATATTTTACGGAGAAAACCACAGTCCAATTATCCTCCTGGATCTAGATATCTCTGCTGACCTTACATACCAAATTAAATAAAAACAAAAAAGTATTTCTCAAACTATGAGATTACTGACGAGAATATAATATATCAGAAACGACGAGAAAAACAATATATTTAATATATATGGGATAACTTGGTTCCAGATATGTCCAGACGCCCTCATTAACTGACCCACTTATTCCATTTCTGAAATATTATGGAAATAATTGAGCCACCCACTCAACTTTATGACCTAACATGGAGCACGTGCTGGCAATAACATTTTGGTATTCTATTATACTTCTAATTTATGCTAAATTGACTATTGCGTTAATAATATTTTCGATGAAGCTGCAAATATCTTATAGAAATCAAAATTATATCACATCAGTATGAAAACTTTGCACTACAAGATTAAAAAATTACTACATAAAAGCAGCAACGCTCATAAACATGAAACTAACTGTTATAGTAAGGTATCACTGTCCTTCGGTACTGTTCATTGCTTGAAGTGAAATTACCCCCACATATTTTACGAAGAAAACCACAGTCCAATTATCCCCCCGGATCTAGATATCCCTGCTGACCTTACATACCAATTTAAATTAAAAAAATATATATATATATTTCTCAAGCTATGAGATTATTGACGAAAACATAAAATATCAAAAACCAAAAATAATACATTTTATATGTTTGAGGTAAACTTGGTTCCAGATATGTCCAGATGCCCTCATTAACTGACCCACTTATTCCATTTCTGAAAAATTGTTGGAATAATTGAGCCTCCCACTCAACTTTATGACCTAACGTAGAGCACGTACTGGCAACAACATTTTTGTATTCTATTATACTTCTAATTTATGCTAATTTGACTGTTGTGTTAATAATATTTTCGATGAAGCTGCACATATCTTATAAAAACCAAAATTATATCACATCGGTATGAAAACTTTGCACTACAAGATTTAAAAAATTACTACATAACAGCAGCAACACTCATAAACATGGAACTAACTGTTATAGTAAGGTATCACTGTCCTTCGGTACTGCTCATTGCTTGGAATGAAATTACCCCCCACGTACTTTACGGAAAAAATCACGTTCCAATTATCCCCTCCGGGTTTAGATATCCCTACTAACCTTACATACCAAATTTAGAAAAAAATATTTTCTCAAGATATGACATTATTGGCGAAGACATAGAATATCAAGGTCAACCAATACTCAAAACGACGATAGAACTTTTCATCAAAATTTGTATACTATTTTATATACAATCATCCTCTTTTTTAAACAAAAAACCAATAAACTATTTGCAATTCTTATGTCATATGACAAATATCAAAGTAGCGTAGCGTTGTTTTCAATATACATTAATAAGACAGTAACCATTCTCAAACCTGCAATATCATTTTTCAACCTAAAACATCATCTTTCAACCCGAAATGTCATATTTCAAATTTGATTGTGAAATGAAGTTATAACATCTTACTTTTCAACTTTTGACATATTAGACTGTACGATTATGAATAAAACATCTATTACACTTTTCATAAAAAATACTATTCAATCTATTATACTACTTTGATCATCCTAACAAATTATTCAATTATAATGATAATTCATAAAGATATTTATGTAAACCTTCCATATTTACTTAATACTTTCTACTTCTCATCTATTCCCTCTATGCATTAATCTCTCTTTCTACATATCTTTAAACATAATTTTCCTTCCTTTTACATACAAACTTCACATGCAGTTAGTTTTTAAAATCATTGCACACACCTCACTACCATATACATATATACTCTTTTCTTCCTGTTTCTTCTATATATATTTATTCATTATAGCTATTTCAAGTTAGGCATACAACGTCATTCCAGAAAAGAAATGACACAATTCAAAATTTATATAACTTGGCTTTCTCGCACAAAAAGTTCTCAAATACGGTAGAAATATTCCTAGAAAAAAATCATAAATAAAATATCTCAATTTCTCCACTTATGCATATTGTTGTTCACCTATCACAATTATATAGTGTTATCAATCTTGAATATTATAATTTTAATCGAGTCCTGTGTCTCAACCAAATGTATTACATTAAATCAATACATTTACTTTAATAGCAATGGTATAAACCTAACACTAACAGTTGTATCTCTCTCATTACAACTTATTCAACGAAGCTCTTAGAATATTGACTACTTTCAATTCTCTTTTCTCCAAAATTATATTTTCTGAGTTGTACCACTTTTCTTCCAAAACAACCATTTAAATTTCTCTTCATACCAACTCCACAAATTCTACACTATCATACAAATATTTTTCTTCAATCTCTCCCATACCAAATCTACTAATAACATTAATAATTTTTTCTTTATCACAACAACCTTCATTAATACTAACGTAAACATTAATTTTAGGTGAATCATTAATATTCAACAATATATTAAAATGCAACATTTCCTTAAGTTTCCCAATACTCCCACTTAATGTATGAGAACTCATCTACTCTTATATATATGAATCCACGTTCAGATCGATTATTTCCCAATACTTTAGATTCCATACATTTATACATCAAATTTATAATAATACTATACTTACTTATTATTAAAATTCTACATAACAGTATCCTTTAATCGATACAAATATTCAATTTTTTAAACTTCTAAAGACAAATTAAACCTTCGCAAACATCAAGAAACATATTCATTAGAAGAATTTCAATAAATTAAAATTACTACTTCAGAAATGTAACCTCCTATACGTTATATCAATAAATCACTTGCTATATTCTTCAAGAAGTTCTATTTACTGTCCACTCTCAAATTACATTAAACCGCAAAATACCTTACCGCATTTATTTCCTTTACAATTCAACCCTAATATAATTTTATTCAATATACTTACTTCTACAGCGTTTACATTGATATGGTACCACAACTCAATACGTTATGCTCTTACATGACCTTTAATTATGAACTAATTCAAAAAACCTACAAAACTCCTACATATATGTACTACAACTTCATTAATTTTTTAAAATTACATGTTCAAATCTCACTTCATCAAGAGGTGAATTACAATTATTTCATATTTTTATATATTCAAAATATTCCAAACATCACCTTTTACCTACGTGGTCAAATAAAACAAAAAAACACATTTATAATTACACATTTATTTCCATTCCTATTATCGTATTGTTTCTTAAAATCTCCTACAATACATATTATTCGCTTTCAACAATTTTAGATAATTTCTATTGGATATTCGTAGATTTTAAACTTCATAAATCTTGCATTTCGAAACATTATTCAAATATAAATTTAACATTAACAATAAATATAATAAATAACAATTATTTAATTTCTCATTTCAGATTTAATTTTAGGTTAGCAATACCCATACTCACAATCATTCATAATTACATCACAACACCTTTTACATTACATATATTATTCTACTCCTGCTGAAGCTAATTACCTAAATCCTAACGATGCAAAAGAAAAATCATAACAGAATGCCCTCCTCCTACTATTGAATAAATAAAATTCTAAAAGGTCTACACAGAATCAACGTCAAATATTTTTTCCCGCCATTTTCAAACTTCCATCACAGTTCATGATACTATCTCATAGATGGCGCAAGAACTTCTACAACATTTTCTTCACTCATTTAAATTTATATCCCCATTTAGAATTATTACAAATCTTTTATATCAATTCTGATACAATCATTATATAATTTACGAATAATTACAGTGCCTCTTCCCAATATTAACGACAACAATTCTCTTAATAATTCATTAACAATTACATTAAACTTTCATTGTTTATAGCAACCACACATATATTTATGCAATTTTAAGATATTTCAATGTTTCCATTATTTATATTTTTTAATTTTTCACGGCACATTCCTTCATTGCCTACATTTGTAAAAATGTGAACCATTTCTGTATAATTTTCTTACAATTAATGCCACTTACAGATTCCTATAATACCTATCTTCACCATTTCGACAACAGATGGCACTAAATCATTTTTATCCAATTTCAAATTTATTACAATTATTTTATACTAATTACATCTACTTATTAAACCATTCTTCTACACTATCGCATTAACCATAATGGAAATTTTAAAATCATACCATCAAAGAATAATTTAGTTGTGTGCCTAAAATTTAATTTTCAATTTTTAATTTAATCAGCTTAGGCCATGGACATTCTGCATTGGATAAATATTCAATTGTTTTAAAACTCCATTTTCTTATTATTCCAGAATATTTCGCTGGCTGGTAGGCATTTTCAAATTATTATTACTATTTCATATAATTAAACTCTATATACTACCATAATTTTCTTATTTTCTTATATACTTCTATGTTACACTTTTTATTTCAATTACTTATATACTACTAATTCCTAATCATTTGCACAGATTTAAATGAGTTCTACGTCTGCCATGAATAATCTAATGGAATTGGAAAATTTACTACTACAAGATGATGATACGCAACAATCAACCACTACAAACGTAAGTATTTATAAAAATTACTAATATTTCATAAATACCTACATTCGCTCTTTCCCATGTACTCCTCTTTTATCACATTTACAATACATGCATTACACTACATTATTACCTTCACATTTTCAATATTTCGCTTCTTTTATTCATTACAATATTACTTTATAATGTATCACATATATAGCATTTAAGGCCGCCCATTACATATTTCACATCTTACTTATAATTCTACGATCTTTAAAATTACCTTTATTATTATATTACAAATTCTCCTGCACATTCTAATTTCACATCTACTATCAATCAAAATATTACTTGATTATATACCGTCTCAAATTCTGATGTTCTTTATTTACAATTGTTCTTTGACATTCTGTTATTTTCAATTTATTACACTCAACGCCATTTCTTCTTTCTCGGTTTCCACATTACAACATATCAGTACATTACAATTTACAAACAACCATAATACAAAACATCCCTTCACATAATTATTACAATTATTTCCTACTTTTATAACCATTTCACTATTTCCTTTTACATTTCTTAGATAGTTCATATTCCACAAAAGTCACAATTATTTAAGCGACACTTCAATCCTATTCAAACTGAAAAAAACAACAATGTTCAACAAATGTTTAAACATATTAATTTGGATTCTGTTAAAATATCATTTAAACAATCGTACCCATTTCAAAAGTTGGCTTCGCTTCCAAATATCAAACACTCCAGCTCATCACACCACCTTTATTCATTTACTTATTTTATAACATATTCCTATTTATTTCAAGACAAAACCAACACCACTTTCAAGTATATATCCTAATCAACACTAAACAGTATGATTAATCATCCTCTGCATGTTATGAACACTTATTACTTCGTCAACCATGAATTACATCACATTAATTACACTTCTTATATGCACTACAATTCAATTTATGTCCACCTGCATATATCACTTAACTCACATAAGAACTTCAATTATTTCATGAAAAAACTAATATCAATGTATTAATTTTTAATGCTTATCTCTGATTGCATATTTCAAATGATACATATGTGCTTAAATTTTCCTCACTACCTCACCGTAACATTCCAACATTACTTCATATATTTCCTACATATCACAACATTTCTTTAGAACCACTTCATAATTTCCGTTTCAACATTTTTCTTTACTATTTCTGTTTCTTTTACTTCCCTTACATACCGATGAAAAGTACTGTATTCAAGAAAAACTTACTATCCAACATATTTCCTAATTTTCACGTTACAAATAACGTAAATTACAAAAATATAAGTTCCTCAATTGAATCAATTTATTTATCTATCTGTTATGTAATAGTCTAATCTTATAGGTAATTAACACTACTATCAATGAGGAAATGATTAAACTCTCATTGAAAAATCTACAGGGTAGACCGTCTTCAACGAATGAATAATCAAATATATCACAAACTCATTTCCATCCACCTCCACACATCACTTATCTCATTTCAAAATTCTTATTTGATCAAAACATAACCAATCAATCCCAAAAACCCATAACTTACCAAAACTAAAATCTTATAGCAGATCAAAACGTATAATCAAAAATAGAATATTCCATTTAAAATAACAAAGTTAAGTACTTTATCCCATGTTAATGCAAAATTACACCATATTACTTTTTAGATCATGTTTAGAACAATACATCCGAATTAGATATCATTATATACACATATATGCTTCGTATTTATTAAATTACTTTCAATATTTAATATCATGCCTTCCTTTACTCCAAAATCAAATGAATCATATGTAAAACAGTACAAGCCTGTTCAATATTCGATACCCACTATTGTAAATACTTCACTTTCAAATCACATTTCCTTTCATACATACATATATACCTGACAACATTATGTCTAATAATCACATTTCATCATCAAATTCTTAGCTTTGATTACAACTAGAAACAATTCTACCGGCTGCTATGTGCTAAAATCGAAACAATACATTTAATAAAATTACATGACTTTTTTGTTCCACAATTCCATACTTATAACCTATTACAATTTCTATTAATTTTAATTCTCAACACTGTCTGTTTTGATAAGTTTTTCTTTCAATAGATGCAACAATATACAATCGAACTTTGCATTCTGCATCACCGCAAAACTACATCATATCTTAACATATTCCTTCATATAACATTCAATTTCCTCTAAAGCACAAAAACCATCCGATACATTCCTGCCATTTTTATTCACAATTACTTCATCAACCATCTCATCAACATTACTACTACTCTTAATACTTTTCCAATCCATTTTATAATCTAATTAAACTATTTTGAATTTAATTTTTAAATACAATTTCACTTTTCTCATCATCCCTCCATTTATTTCAGATCAATAAACATGATAGTAACCAACCGGGGCCTTCATCCAGCCACGTAAGTATTATAATTCCATTACACATTTTTAACTATAAATAAGAAATACTTCTAAAAGATTCTTTATTATAGGAATATGTTCCTTTTAATCGCAACCATTATTCACTACATATCCAATACATTCCAACCATTACTATTCACGATTACTTTTTCCACCATTTCTTCAGCACTACTACTATTCCTAATACTTTTGCCATCTATATTAAAATCAAACACAACTATTTTGAATACAATATTTCTTTACAATTTCATTTCTTTCATCATACCTCCATTTATTTCAGAACAACGAACATAACACGAATATGCCGGGGCCTTCATCTAACAGTGTAAGTATTCCACTTCCGTTGCACATATTCTAACTATACTTAAAGCATACTTCTAACAATCTAATTATTAGAACAAAATTTTTCTTTTGATCGCATCTCCAACTAATACATTCTTACTATTACTATTCACAATTATATACTTTGGCTGGCATCTCTTCAATATATCTCAACACTGTCTGTTTTGATAAGTTTTTCTTTCAATAGATGCAACAATATACAATCGAACTTTGCATTCTGCATCACCGCAAAACTACATCATATCTTAACATATTCCTTCATATAACATTCAATTTCCTCTAAAGCACAAAAACCATCCGATACATTCCTGCCATTTTTATTCACAATTACTTCATCAACCATCTCATCAACATTACTACTACTCTTAATACTTTTCCAATCCATTTTATAATCTAATTAAACTATTTTGAATTTAATTTTTAAATACAATTTCACTTTTCTCATCATCCCTCCATTTATTTCAGATCAATAAACATGATAGTAACCAACCGGGGCCTTCATCCAGCCACGTAAGTATTATAATTCCATTACACATTTTTAACTATAAATAAGAAATACTTCTAAAAGATTCTTTATTATAGGAATATGTTCCTTTTAATCGCAACCATTATTCACTACATATCCAATACATTCCAACCATTACTATTCACGATTACTTTTTCCACCATTTCTTCAGCACTACTACTATTCCTAATACTTTTGCCATCTATATTAAAATCAAACACAACTATTTTGAATACAATATTTCTTTACAATTTCATTTCTTTCATCATACCTCCATTTATTTCAGAACAACGAACATAACACGAATATGCCGGGGCCTTCATCTAACAGTGTAAGTATTCCACTTCCGTTGCACATATTCTAACTATACTTAAAGCATACTTCTAACAATCTAATTATTAGAACAAAATTTTTCTTTTGATCGCATCTCCAACTAATACATTCTTACTATTACTATTCACAATTATATACTTTGGCTGGCATCTCTTCAATATATCTCAACACTGTCTGTTTTGATAAGTTTTTCTTTCAATAGATGCAACAATATACAATCGAACTTTGCATTCTGCATCACCGCAAAACTACATCATATCTTAACATATTCCTTCATATAACATTCAATTTCCTCTAAAGCACAAAAACCATCCGATACATTCCTGCCATTTTTATTCACAATTACTTCATCAACCATCTCATCAACATTACTACTACTCTTAATACTTTTCCAATCCATTTTATAATCTAATTAAACTATTTTGAATTTAATTTTTAAATACAATTTCACTTTTCTCATCATCCCTCCATTTATTTCAGATCAATAAACATGATAGTAACCAACCGGGGCCTTCATCCAGCCACGTAAGTATTATAATTCCATTACACATTTTTAACTATAAATAAGAAATACTTCTAAAAGATTCTTTATTATAGGAATATGTTCCTTTTAATCGCAACCATTATTCACTACATATCCAATACATTCCAACCATTACTATTCACGATTACTTTTTCCACCATTTCTTCAGCACTACTACTATTCCTAATACTTTTGCCATCTATATTAAAATCAAACACAACTATTTTGAATACAATATTTCTTTACAATTTCATTTCTTTCATCATACCTCCATTTATTTCAGAACAACGAACATAACACGAATATGCCGGGGCCTTCATCTAACAGTGTAAGTATTCCACTTCCGTTGCACATATTCTAACTATACTTAAAGCATACTTCTAACAATCTAATTATTAGAACAAAATTTTTCTTTTGATCGCATCTCCAACTAATACATTCTTACTATTACTATTCACAATTATATACTTTGGCTGGCATCTCTTCAATATTACTACTATTCCTTATACTTTTCCAATTAATTTAAAAATCAACCACAACTATTTTCAATATAATGTTTAATTATAATTTCATTTTTCTCATCATACCTTCATTTATTTCAGTTCAATAAACATGACATAGAAAGCCCAGGACCTTCGTCTAGCCGTGTAAGTATTTCACTTTCATTGCGCGTATATGACTATATACAAGATATGCTTCTAAAAGGTTAATTAGTACAACAAATAATTCTTTTCAATCGCAACCATATTATTCATTATTTTCTTATGAATCACGTCATACTACAACGGATTCCACACTTAACATCATTATATCCTACAACCTTTTCTTTTTAAGTACAATTTCACTTTTCTCATCATACCTTCATTTATTTCAGTACAATGGAGATGCCACAGATAGGCCAGGCCCTTCATCTAGCCGTGTAAGTATTTCACTTCCATTGCACATATATGACTATATACAAGATATGCTTCTAAAAGGTTAATTAGTACAACAAATAATTCTTTTTAATCGCAGCCATATTATTCATTATTTTCTTATGAATCACGTCATACTACAACGGATTCCACACTTAACATCATTAAATCCTACAACCTTTTCTTTTTAAGTAAAATTTCACTTTTCTCATCATACCTTCATTTATTTCAGTACAATGGAGATGCCATAGATAGGCCAGGCCCTTCATCTAGCCGTGTAAGTATTTCACTTCCATTGCACATATATGACTATATACAAGATATGCTTCTAAAAGGTTAATTAGTACAACAAATAATTCTTTTCAATCGCAACCATATTATTCATTATTTTCTTATGAATCACGTCATACTACAACGGATTCCACACTTAACATCATTAAATCCTACAACCTTTTCTTTTTAAGTAAAATTTCACTTTTCTCATCATACCTTCATTTATTTCAGTACAATGGAGATGCCATAGATAGGCCAGGCCCTTCATCTAGCCGTGTAAGTATTTCACTTCCATTGCACATATATGACTATATACAAGATATGCTTCTAAAAGGTTAATTAGTACAACAAATTATTCTTTTCAATCGCAACCATATTATTCATTATTTTCTTATGAATCACGTCATATTGCAACGGATTCCACAATTAACCATCATTAAATCCTACAACCTTTTTTTTTAATACGATTATTTCATTTACATAGTACAAAAAAAATAACTACTTCTACATCCACCACGATACAATTTCTATCCATCTCCGCATATCACTTATCTCATATTAGAACTCTTATTAAATCGGCACGTAATCAACCAATACAAAAAACTACAACTTACACATGTTAAAGTTTTATGAGAAATCAAAATACATATTGAAATACAAAGTGTTCCATTCAAATTAGCAAATTTAAGTACTATATCTGGTGTACATACAAAATTAAACCATATACATTTTTCAATTAAAATACATGTTCCAAATAACATTTTCCAATTACATATCAATTTATACACATATACTTCATATTTATTTGATTACTTACTTTCCATATTTTATATCATTCCTTTTCCTATTCCAAAATAACATGAATCATGTCAAACAATAGAAACCTGTTCAACATCCAATGCCCGCTATTGTAGATAATTTACTTTCAAATTATTTTCCTCTTCATGCATACATATGTACCTGACAGCATTAAATCTAATAATCATATCTTACCATTAAATTCATAGTTTTGATTATAACTAAAAACAAATCTACCGACTGCCATTTGTTGAGATCGAAAAAATACATTTCGTAAACTCACATGCCTTTTTTACTACACGTTCCCTAGCTTTTTAAAATTTACTGTAGCAAATTTTTCCCTTCAACGGCTACAACAGTATTCAATCGATTTTTGCATTATATATCACAACAAAACAACATCTAATCTTAACATGTCTTTTATATAACATCCAATTTGTTGCAGAGCAAAAGAACATCTAATACATTCCTGCTTTTACTATTCATAATTACTGTATCCATCATCTTTTCAACATTACTACTATTCCCAACACTTTTCCAATCTATTCTACAATCTAACAAAACTATTTTCAATTTAATTTTTAATTACAATTGCATTTTTCTCATCACACCTACATTTATTACAGGACAAGGAACGCAATACAAACTAATCGGAACTTCCATCTAACCATATAAATATTATAATTCCATTGTACATATCTGACTATACACAAAGCATATTTCTGAAAAATACAATACATTCCAACCATTGCTATTCACAATTACTTTTTCCACAATTTCTACAACAATACTACTATTCCTAATAATTTCCTCACCTATTTCAAACTCAAACACAACTATTTTGAATACAATTTTTCATTGCAATTTCATTTCTTCCATCAAACCTCCATTTATTTCAGAACAACAAACATAACATAGAAAAACCAAGACATCCATCTAACCATCTCAGTATTCCATTTCCATTATACGTATCTGGCTATACATAAGACTATATATAAGCTTATTAAAAATTATTAATTAAAATAAAATTTTCCCTTTCATCGCATCAATTATTCACTATATCCAATATACTCCTATCATTACTATTCACAATTATACTTTATCTACCATCTTTTCATCATTACTACTATTTCTAATACTTTTCCAATTTATTTCAAATTCAAACACACCTACTTTTAATATAAAGTTTAATTATACTTTCATTTTTCTCATCCACACCTCCATTCATTTCAGTACAACGGACATGACATACAAAGACCAAGACCTTCTTCTAACCATGTCAGTATTCCACTTCCATTATACATATCTGACTTATACACAAAACATGCTTCTAATCATCCCAAACTATAACGGATTTCACACCTAACAACATTTAATATTAAATCAATTTTTTTTTTCGGTACATTCACTTTATTTACATGTCAGAACAACAACAAAAAAATTACTACACTACCTCTAAATTCACCACAACATAATTTCTGTCTACCTCCCTTTATTACTTATCTTATATCCAAACTTTTATTAATTTAAAACGTAATCGGTTATTGCAAAACACTATAACTTACACAAGTTAAAGATATATGGTACACCATAATTTATAATCAAATACAGAATATTCCATTCAATTCCATAATTTATAACATATCTTTTCCTATTCCAGAATAAAATGAGTGACATAAACCAGAATGATACTGTCAATTTTTCACTTTCATATTTATTCTTTTTTATCCACATTTCCAACCTTACAATCTATTACAACTTTTAATATTATCCTTTTAATAATTAACATTCACAAAAATGACCAACAAAATTTTTTCCCTTCAATACATACAACAATATACAATCACATTTTGCATTCTACTTCACCACAAAACAAAACCAAATCTCAATATATTTTTTTATATATCATCCAATTTGTTCCAGAAAACAAAATAAATTCCAATTCACTCCTACCATTACACTATTTACAGTTGCTTTCTCCACTACTTCATCAACTTTATTACCATTCCTAATATTTCTCAAATCTATATTGCACTGAAACACAATTATTTTCAATATAATACTTATTTCATTATAATTTCGTTTTTCTTATCGTATCTCCCTTTACTTCAGAACAACATACGTAACATGGAAAATCCAAGGCCTTTATCTAACTATTTCAATATTCCACTTTCATTACACACATCTCACTATACCTTCTTATTTACAATTTATTTATATATATATATATATATATATATATATATATATATATATATATATATATATATATATATATTGCTGTGTATCCACACTGTGGAACACTACCTAAGTATCGTGTTTGAAATCATAAATAAAATTCACAAATTTGTATGTATTTTAGAAAATAATCATAACAGTTTTACTTTAACGGATCATACAGAAGCAGGAATATCTGTGGTTTATTTAATTGATTCAAGTTCACTTATTCTCAGCGAGTAGGATGCAGAGAATGAAACTTGATATTGAATTAGAACAAAATATTTGAATAAACATAAAATGAAGTTAATTTAGTTTAACAAGGTTATTCTAAATAGTATATGATAAAACATGAACTTATAGAGAATCACAATCTCATATAAAATGATTTAGAATGAAATTGGAAAACAAAAAATTTTTATTTTTATAAAATCTGACATTTATGTCAAAACTTATGAAAGTACCAAAATTTTAGCGGTTGAGCAAAACCTAAAAAAGAGATCTTTCTTAGAAATGGTTCACATAAACAACGAAACTCACATATTAAATAAGAAATCAGACATTGAAAACCTGAGTAACATTTACACCTACATTCTAAAGTTAGAGAGAGACAAATATCTAAATACTAGGACGACAAATCAAAATTTGTAACCTTCAAGTTGGCAATAAATCGTCACCAGTCAGTTGGTAGCCTAGGGACCCTAGAAAATTCCCCAAACACTTAACACCAATCAAATTTGTTCTTTTAAAAGTTTTTTCTCAATTGTTTCTCCTTACCTTCACTAGTAGACGTCTAATGTTAACAAAATGTATTGATATATATCTATTTTAAAATGTGATTGTTTTAAGATTTTCACACTAAAATGCTTTTAAATTATTAATATGGTATAGTTTATAAGAATATTTTTAACCTTCTATGTTTTTCCTCGAGGATGATTTTATTTCTATTTTTGTGCTTCACCTCAACAAACATCCTCATGTTAGTAAGTAATTAATTGTTTTATATATATGACTTATTTATAAAATAATACACTTTATAGATGTCTTGAGAAAGGAAATAAACATTTCCGAAAGCTTGACAAGTAACGAAGAGTTTTCTTTGTGTGTTTGGCCATAACAACTTTACACTTCTGACTGCAACCTCAAGAAAAATTTACTTTTTCTGAAATATATATATATATATATATACAACGTATATAAGGAGCCGCACAACAGAGAGAACGTCAGTTCAGTTCGAGCAACGAGGAGCAGCAGTAGCAGCAGCAGCAGCAGCAACAGCAGCAGCAGCAGGCAGCTTTCAGCTAGAACCTGAAGATGGCAGATGAGATTCCGCCGAAACGTCGTTCAGACAACCATGGTTCCAACAGGAGCCTACCAACTACACGGGAAAACACCCGGAAGCACGTCAACACTTCATTTAATACCCGTGAAAACCTAAGAAACAACATATATATTGCTGTATATCCACACTGTGGAACACTACCTAAGTGTCGTGTTTGAAATCATAAATAAAATTCACAAATTTGTATGTATTTTAGGAATTAATCATAACAGTTTTACTTTAACGGATCATACAGAAGCAGGAGTATCTGTGGTTTATTTAATTGATTCAAGTTCACTTATTCTCATCGAGTAGGATGCAGAGAATGAAACTTGATATTGAATACGAACAAAATATTTAAATAAACATAAAATGAAGTTATTTTAGTTTAACAAGGTTATTCTAAATAGTATATAATAAAACATGAACTGATAGAGAATCACAATCTCATTTAAAATGATTTAGAATGAAATTGGAAAACAAAAAAGTAAATTTTATAAAATCTGACATGCATGTCAAAACTTAGGGCTGAAAATCATATTTTGTGTAGAAACACTGTAAATCTACACAAAATGAATATTGAATGAAAGACTATCAACAGTAGTTGCAGTGCAGCGTAATTATTTTAGAAATAGTAAGTCCATATATTACAAAACACTGAATGACATTTTAAGTTTTCAGATATTTTCAAATATCATTGCAGAAAGGTGTTTTGTAAATGATATTTCACATCATGCAGAAAGAAAGGACTAATAGTATGATGTTAAATGTTTGTTGGCGTATCAATTTCTTGTTTTAGTTTATAATATAAGTATTCTGTCAGTATGGAAACTGCAGTACGTTTTTAACTACTAGCATTTTGTGTTTATCATTGCTATTCATCTAAATGTATGAATTAGTATTTATTTGAGATTGGAATTGTTAATTGTAGTTATAAGTAGATTTTAAGAAAGTGTATGTAATATGTCAATATATTTCGAGTAATTATAATTAGTCACTTAATCCTGAAAAGTAGAATAAGAAACTTATCAGGAAAAATAAAGAATTAAAAACAGTATTCACTTAAGGTAAAGAACAAACAAAACTGAATAGTTTAAATTTTAAATTAAAATTAAATTTTGAAATATTAGATCAAAATAGAAAAAAACAATTGAAATATTGGAAATTAACCCATTGAAACGACTAAAAATAACAAATCAGTTGATCACACACCGCTGAACAGCGAGCTGCGAAATATATTCATCCAAGAATAAATAATAAATTGAAAATAAAAGTGGTGAATAAGTTGAAGGTTAGGATATTACAATCCAGATATATTGATATCAAGAATAAATTGTAAAAGTTGATTAAATATAAGAAGTGAGTATACTTTGAAAGTATTACGAAGTAGATTATCCGGAAAGCAGATTTAGAAGAGGGAAGTATTTGTTAATCCAGTTAGCAAATTTATATGGTGAAGAAATTTCAAACGTCAAGCAAGTGATAGAAATACTTCAAGAAAATTTTTGAAAATAAATTGGAGGTTAGAAACAAACGTCAATCCAGTAAAGAAGAAGAAGAAGAAGCCTTGAGAGGTTAAAAAGTCAGTCAAGTGACATAATATTTCAAGGATCATAATAACCAGTTAGAGGTTATAATATAACATTACTCGAGTCGAAAGAAAGACAAGGTAAAGCTTTACTATATCAGAAATCCATGGTACATATTTATTTTAAATAAAGGCCATATTTATCCTTTTAGTTAAGTTAGATTTTGTTATTTAAATTTGTTAATTACATTCCAAGTTCAAATTTGTTAATAAATTAATACTTTGTTCGTTCAATACTGAGTTTGATTTATTTAGATTGTTATCTTGATCGATGAGCATTTATTGAACCGACTTCGTTGGACCCTGAGTAAGAGTCATTCTATAGATTGTAGATGGTCATGCTAATGGTGTTCTATAGTCTATAATATTAACAGCTTTTAAGAAACTGTTTGGCGCTCAATAAAATCATTTCAATTTACTTTCAAAAAGTAAATTTCGAATATATAAAAAATAAAATAGATATTAGAATATAGAACATTTATGGCTTGTTAACGTGGAGCGATCAGGAAAGCGATTAAATAAGTACAACTTGAGAATAGTTTATCATTTCAAGCATACATTTGAAAGATAATAGAACAAATAACTTATTTTGATAGTTTTGACAACAAGGCATTGTCAAATTAAAAACAAATAATAGTTATATGAGGTTAAAGTCAGGTAAGACAACAACCATGAATCCAGAGGAAACTACACAAGGTACATCCACAGTTCCACAAACACAAGTTGGTGACACAAACACACAACCAGACACAAACATGTTCCAGAAACTCATGGAAATGATGGGTGGAATGAATACAAAAATGGATAAGAATAACCAAACTTTTGAAGAAAACATTAGCAACATAAATACAAAAATGGATCAAAATAACCAGCGACTAGAAGAAAACATTGGCAACATAAATACACAAATGGTACAAAATAACCAAACTTTAAAAGAAGACATTAGTCAAAATAACCAGCGACTAGAAGAAAATATGGACAAAATAAATACACAAATTGGCAACATAAATGTACAAATGGGTCAAAGTATGCAAAAGCTGGAAGAAAGCAATACAGAAGTAAGAAATAAGATTGAAAATCTAGAGAGTAAATGGGAGCGAATGGGAGAGTCAGTTAATGGTAGAAATAATGGTATAAGAGTTACTAAGATTAAATTAATTAATGCAAGCGGGAAAAAGTTCGCCGAGTGCAATAAGGTATTAAATACTACTTTCAGGATTGGAAATAAAAACTTTAATGGTAATTTTGTTATTGTAGCACAAATGAACTTTGATGTTATATTGGGAGAAGACATTCTATCAGAGTTAAAGGCAAAAATTGATTTAGGAGAGAAAATCCTAATAATAGAAGGTGAAAGAATACCTATTTTTAATATGAATAATGAATTGAATGGCAATGGTGCCGAAATAATTAATGTATTAAATGGTATAGAGACCAATAATAAAGCATTTTGCAATGAACATAAAGTGGAAACGACCACGTATGTTCAAAATATTAAATTTAATAAGCCTGAAATTTTACTGATAGCTTGTCCCCCCAAATATGATATAATTGTTAAAAATTTGTTGAAAAAATACATTTCTTTAATTAATTATGAACCCAGAGTAGCAAAAGGTTATGTTCACAATCTTGAAGTAGATGAAAATAAACCTTTTAAATGTAAAACTTATCCTATTCCTTATAAGCACAGAGATAAAGTAAAAAATGAAATTTCAAATATGATTAACTCTAATATTATTGAGACAGCTAAAACTAATTACATAAATCCATTAGTTATTGTTAAGAAAAAGGATGAAACGATTAGATTATGCTTAGATGCTAGAAATTTGAATCAAATTACAAAGTCACAATTTGATGCACCACAAACAATCGATGCTATGTTGTCCAGAGTTGGTAAAAATACTGTATTTTCTAAACTTGATTTGAAGAATTCATTTTGGTTGATACCATTACATAAAGATTCACGTAAATTCACAGGATTCAGTGTTGATGGACATATATTTCAATTCAAGGTGGTACCATTTGGTTTGCAATCTGCATCTTCAGCACTTGTACGTGCAATGCAAAATATACTTGACAAGTATGACAGTTTTTGTTTACATTATATCGATGACATTTTAATATTTTCGGAAACAGAGGATAAACATAGTAGACACCTAGATATTATATTGAATGCATTAGATGAAGCTGGACTCAAGCTAAATATTAAAAAGTGTGAATTTTATAGTACATATGTTCAATATTTAGGCTACAAGATTAAGCAAGAAGGTATTAGCATAGGACAAGAAAGAGTCAAAGAAATAAAAGATTATCCGCGACCAATAAATTTAAAAACTTTAAGGGGCTTTTTAGGTATTTTGAATTATTATAAGAAATTTATACCTAGATTATCGGAGTTAGAAGTTCCTTTAATAGAATTACTTAGGAAAGATGTTAAGTGGGAATGGGATGATAGGAGAGAAGCAGCGTTTGAAAATGTGAAGACAAACTTCCATGATAATTTATTGCTTCATAGTCCGGATTTTACATTACCATTTACGTTGCGGACAGACGCATCTGATAACATTATTGCCGCTGAACTTACACAAATTCAAGGGGGAATCGAAACGCCCATATGTTTCATATCGCGGATATTGAAAGCTTACGAAATTAGATATTCTACAAGTGAAAAAGAAATGTTGTCCATTGTATATTCGATATCCAGGATGTCATATTTCCTAACCTCAAATCATTTTATAATAGAGACAGATCACTCAGCTTTATGTTTTTTAATGAAAAATCGATTTGCTAATAATAGAATCTACCGATGGTCACTTTTAATTCAAGAGTATTCGTTTACAATTAAACACAGACCAGGAAAGGAAAACATCACAGCAGACGCACTTACACGAAACCGAAAAGTTCACACAAATGACATAAACACTTTCACAGTAGCTTTAAATACATTATCACAACATAACAATTTATACTCATATACACGAGTTTTGAACAGTCAAACACATTTACACGACTTAAGAAACAAAATACGTGAACATCCATACAGGGGATACACACTAAAAAACAATCTTATCATTAAAACTATCTTAAATGAAGAAAAATATGTTATAGATGAAAGTTTAGCATCAGAAATTATTTGGGATTTACACTATAGATATGGACACATAGGTATTCGGAAAACCTGGATGATTTTTCGAGAGACGTATTATTGCGAAAAAGATTTACCGTTAGCAAAGGAACTTATAAATATGTGTCATGAATGTTGTTTAGGAAAAACTAAAAATTATGTAAATAAAAACACAGTTTACAGCATTATTACTGATAAACCTTTAAAACTGGTAGCTATAGATTTTATGAGTAATTTAATTCCAGATTATGATGGTTTTAAACATATCTTAGTCATAGTTGACATTTTCTCAAAATTTATTAAACTGTATCCCACAAAACGGTGTAATACTTTGACAGTAATAAAAAATTTAAATCATTTTTCTAAGACGATAGGTAAACCAGAAAGGATATTGGCTGACAACGCTACATATTTTAATAATGAAAGATTAAAAAAATATTTTACAAAACATGAAATTCAGTTAGTATTTACAACAATCAGACGACCACAGGCAAATCCTGCTGAACGGTACATACAAGAGGTAATTAGGTTTTTAAGAATGGTTGTGCAAAATGATCATAGCCAATGGCCTTCAGCCGTGGTAGATGTAGAGAATTATATAAACAATGTACCAAGTACAGTGACACAAGAATCGCCAATTTTTATCTTGTCAGGGCAGTTACCAAATAGGCCTTGGAAAAATGATGAAAATTATAATTTAGAAAACGTACACAAAATTGTCAAACAAAGATTAGAACGCAACGCTAAAAGGTACTAACTTAGAGAGAACAAAAAGATTAAAAAGAAAATAAAATTTAAAACAGGAGATCAAGTAGTAATTAAAAGACTAAAGGTATCAGACTACAAAAACAACATATGTGCAAAGTTACAATATCCTTATCAAGGTCCATATACGATAGAAAAAGTATTAAATGAAAACACATATGAGTTAGTAGATACTTATAACGGATTAATAAGAGGGAAATTTCACGTAGAATTAATTTATCCATATGATCCAGGATAGATTACTCTTAAGTTATCCAAATGATCCTGAGTAGATCACTTTTAAATTGTAAATAAACTTTGACAGTGTGAATGTCACATCATGTTGTTAAAACTAACAAAATTTTCACATGTCAAAATTCTATTAGTTTAGGGGGTTTTATGCTGTATATCCACACTGTGGAACACTACCTAAGTGTCGTGTTTGAAATCATAAATAAAATTCACAAATTTGTATGTATTTTAGGAATTAATCATAACAGTTTTACTTTAACGGATCATACAGAAGCAGGAGTATCTGTGGTTTATTTAATTGATTCAAGTTCACTTATTCTCATCGAGTAGGATGCAGAGAATGAAACTTGATATTGAATACGAACAAAATATTTAAATAAACATAAAATGAATTTATTTTAGTTTAACAAGGTTATTCTAAATAGTATATAATAAAACATGAACTGATAGAGAATCACAATCTCATTTAAAATGATTTAGAATGAAATTGGAAAACAAAAAAGTAAATTTTATAAAATCTGACATGCATGTCAAAACTTAGGGCTGAAAATCATATTTTGTGTAGAAACACTGTAAATCTACACAAAATGAATATTGAATGAAAGACTATCAACAGTAGTTGCAGTGCAGCGTAATTATTTTAGAAATAGTAAGTCCATATATTACAAAACACTGAATGACATTTTAAGTTTTCAGATATTTTCAAATATCATTGCAGAAAGGTGTTTTGTAAATGATATTTCACATCATGCAGAAAGAAAGGACTAATAGTATGATGTTAAATGTTTGTTGGCGTATCAATTTCTTGTTTTAGTTTATAATATAAGTATTCTGTCAGTATGGAAACTGCAGTACGTTTTTAACTACTAGCATTTTGTGTTTATCATTGCTATTCATCTAAATGTATGAATTAGTATTTATTTGAGATTGGAATTGTTAATTGTAGTTATAAGTAGATTTTAAGAAAGTGTATGTAATATGTCAATATATTTCGAGTAATTATAATTAGTCACTTAATCCTGAAAAGTAGAATAAGAAACTTATCAGGAAAAATAAAGAATTAAAAACAATATTCACTTAAGGTAAAGAACAAACAAAACTGAATAGTTTAAATTTTAAATTAAAATTAAATTTTGAAATATTAGATCAAAATAGAAAAAAACAATTGAAATATTGGAAATTAACCCATTGAAACGACTAAAAATAACAAATCAGTTGATCACACACCGCTGAACAGCGAGCTGCGAAATATATTCATCCAAGAATAAATAATAAATTGAAAATAAAAGTGGTGAATAAGTTGAAGGTTAGGATATTACAATCCAGATATATTGATATCAAGAATAAATTGTAAAAGTTGATTAAATATAAGAAGTGAGTATACTTTGAAAGTATTACGAAGTAGATTATCCGGAAAGCAGATTTAGAAGAGGGAAGTATTTGTTAATCCAGTTAGCAAATTTATATGGTGAAGAAATTTCAAACGTCAAGCAAGTGATAGAAATACTTCAAGAAAATTTTTGAAAATAAATTGGAGGTTAGAAACAAACGTCAATCCAGTAAAGAAGAAGAAGAAGAAGCCTTGAGAGGTTAAAAAGTCAGTCAAGTGACATAATATTTCAAGGATCATAATAACCAGTTAGAGGTTATAATATAACATTACTCGAGTCGAAAGAAAGACAAGGTAAAGCTTTACTATATCAGAAATCCATGGTACATATTTATTTTAAATAAAGGCCATATTTATCCTTTTAGTTAAGTTAGATTTTGTTATTTAAATTTGGTAATTACATTCCAAGTTCAAATTTGTTAATAAATTAATACTTTGTTCGTTCAATACTGAGTTTGATTTATTTAGATTGTTATCTTGATCGATGAGCATTTATTGAACCGACTTCGTTGGACCCTGAGTAAGAGTCATTCTATAGATTGTAGATGGTCATGCTAATGGTGTTCTATAGTCTATAATATTAACAGCTTTTAAGAAACTGTTTGGCGCTCAATAAAATCATTTCAATTTACTTTCAAAAAGTAAATTTCGAATATATAAAAAATAAAATAGATATTAGAATATAGAACAATATATATATATATATATATATATATATATATATATATACAGGGTGCGCCAAAGTTCTGAATTTGGTCGATTACGGCTGTATTTGAAATGGTGGAAATATATTGTCTATAGATTATTTTCTTGATTTTCAATTCTGAATAACCAGAAAATATGTACAATTATACAGGGTATTCCGTTTTCGTTGTCCGGGCAACAACTTCGTTATTTTAAATGGAACACCCTATATTTTTTTCCTTTGTCGAGTTACCCATATAATTATATTCATAACTCTATTAAGGTGGTAGGTACTTAAAATGAACCGTTTACGATATAAAAAAGATTTTTTGACAAAAAGTGAGGTTTGCGGATAAGTTTTTGAGTACCTCTGATTTCATAGACAAGAGAGTTTTCAAAATTCTGCTCATACTGTTATGTTCGGCATATTAAGGGCTAGTAGGGCAGAAACATTATTAATATTAATCTTATACAGAGTGCTGAAAAAATTGAGTTTATTGTTTCGCTAATAAAAAAGGCCGTAATTCAATTTTTTCAAATGGGACGTACTATTTTCAGTTCTGTCATCTAATGAAGTGTTAAATTATCTTTCCATTGATATATCATAGTAGGTATTTATCTTTAGGAGTTGCATAGATATTAAGGTTAATTGTCTGGATCAGGCTAATTGTGTAGTAGTACAAGCAGTTTTCTATAATTAATTATTAGTCTTCTGAAATATTATTTTTTTACTTAGAATTGTTGGACAAAGAATTGAAATTAATACCAGCACATATGTAATAAAGAATTTACTTATAATAAAAAAACAATTATTTTAACATCATGAAGTTCCAGCAAGAAAAATGACTGAGGAAAATGAATATCGGGTTATGATATCCTTAGTTGAACATCCTACCACCAGTAGTAGAGAATTGAGCAATAATTTTGACATAAGCGCGACAACAGTAAGGGGGATCGTAAAGAAAAATAAATTCCATGCTTACAAAATTCAATTACACCAAGAATTAATTGAAGATGATTTTTTAAACACGGTGAATTTTTGTGAATGGTCTAATTTCATGCTCGATAACGGTCCCGATTTCATAAGGTGTTTGATGTTTTCTGATGAGGCTACATTTCACAAAAATGGTTGTGTCAATAGACACAATTTTCATTATTATTCAGATGTGAATCCTCATTTATTAAAAACAGTTTCCCAAAAGAGGTAGTCGTTAAATGGGTGCTGTAGTAGGGCCGATTGTTATTGGACCTCATTTCTTTAATGGACCCTTAAATGGAAGAATATATCACGATTTTTTGGAAAATGAATTGCCGGTTCTCCTAGAAAACGTTCCTCTTGATATACGGCACAAAATGTGGTTTCAACAAGATGGAGCTCCGCCTCATTTTGCAGCAAATGTCAGAGAATGGTTAGATCGCAACTTCAATGATATCTGGATAGGGCGTGGCGCAGCAATAGCATGGCCTGCAAGGTCGCCCGACCTGACAGGTATGGACTTTTTTTTATGGGGCTATGTAAAGGATATAGTTTATCGCGACACTCCTACCACTGTAGATGACATGAAGAATAGGATCAGACGTGCTTTTGCATCCATTACTCCGCAGATGCTGCAAGAAATGCGTCACTCATTTAGGAAGAGGATTCAGATGTGTCTCGATCGAAATGGTGAACATTTTGAACATTTGTTAAAATAATGGTTTTTTTATTATAAGTTAATTCTTTATTTCATATGTGCTGGTATTAATTTCAATTCTTTGTCCAACAATTCTAAGTAAAAAAATAATATTTCAGAAGACTAATAATTAATTATAGAAAACTGCTTGTACTACTACACAATTAGTCTGATCCAGACAATTAACCTTAATATCTATGCAACTCCTAAAGATAAATACCTACTATGATATATCAATGGAAAGATAATTTAACACTTCATTAGATGACAGAACTGAAAATAGTACGTCCCATTTAAAAAAATTGAATTACGGCCTTTTTTATTAGCGAAACAATAAACTCAATTTTTTCAGCACTCTGTATAAGATTAATATTAATAATGTGTCTGCCCTACTAGCCCTTAATACGCCCAACATAACAGTATAAGCAGAATTTTGAAAACTCTCTTGTCTATGAAATCAGAGGTACTCAAAAACTTATCCGCAAACCTCACTTTTTGTCAAAAAATCTTTTTTATATCGTAAACGGTTCATTTTAAGTACCTACCACCTTAATAGAGTTATGAATATAATTAGTTGGGTAACTCGATAAAGGAAAAAAATATAGGGTGTTCCATTTAAAATAACGAAGTTGTTGCCCGGACAACGAAAACGGAATACCCTGTATAATTGTACATATTTTCTGGTTATTCAGAATTGGAAATCAAGACAATAATCTATAGACAATATATTTCCACCATTTCAAATACAGCCGTAATCGACCAAATTCAGAACTTTGGCGCACCCTGTATATATATATGTTATATAAAATATTATAACGTAATTCATGATACTTAGAGCCATACACAAGTAGGCTATCAGGTATATCATATTACATATTGCAGCTGCTCCTTTTGCTTATTCAGCATCACCTGATGCACAGATTGCAACATTATTTCCTTTGTTATGTTCCCAGAATAAATTGCACAATGTTACTCCCTTTGTTCTAGAGACTCCTCGAGTCAGCATTTCAAATTTTATAAATACATGTAAAGGAACGTTTGCTCCTCAGTTCTTAAACTCATTTCAACTATAATGTATAGTTCTTAAACTCATTTCAACTATAATGTATAGTTCTTAAACTCATTTCAACTATAATGTATAGTTCTTAACTCACTTTTGTATAATTAATTTCATGTCAGGATAGTAGCTACTATCCTTAATCAAAATAAATATTTTTTAAAAAGTTCTTTGTGTTGTGTGTGATGTAACAATTGGCGCAGTCGGACTGGATCTTCAAACACCCCGTAAACGGAGCCTAACTAGCAGAAACTACCCAAAAGAACAAGGAGAACATCTAGAAAATAGGTGCCTAACTAGTGGGAAAGTCTGAAAGAACAAGGACAACTCTAGTGCGGAGGTGGTGAATCCTAATTCTTTGAGAAGAAAAAGAACCTTAGCACACAACTAATCAATTCAAAGCAACATTTCAACAATTTCAAGCAACAATCAACAATTAGTTTTAAGAAGAAATCACTCAACCAACAACAACAACCACATTTAGCAAGTAAGAAATCATCCCTGCTCAGAAGTTGGTGTCTTCGACGTCAGACAGACGGAGCTAGCTTTACGAAGTCGCACTGCAGCTGCACGAGTCCACGGAGATGAAAACATTAATGTAAGTACAAAGAATCATCTCGTTTTATTTTGTGCTCAACATTTAACATTTTTCAAACCAAATCCAATCATTTAGTTTATTTTAATTTGTACGTAACGTAAAACAACAGTTCTATAACCCAGATTAGCGAAAGACTCATTAAACTTATCAAGAAATTTTATACATTTCAACAGATCAAATTTCAACTTTAATATTAATTTCAAGAAGGTTGTTACACGACCTTTACCTCAACATTTATTTTGCATTCAAACACATTCCAAGCCAATCAGTATATCATAAGTTTGTGAAACATTTATTATACCAGTGCCGTATCATTCTGATTTTCACCTCATAATAATTTTAATTAATTAAAATTTCATTTTCTTTCAAATTAAATAATAATATATTAAAAATGACTGACAATCAAGTCGATGGAAATGAAAACCAGAACGTTACAGCAAACGAAACAATAACCATTGAACCCTACAAGTTAAGTGAAATCTTTTCAATAATACCTGAGTTCGATGGGAACCCTATATTTTTACACACATTTATTTCTGCATGTGTTTATGCACAAGGAATGGCAGTAGATGACCAACGAATTCTTGTAACATTGCATATTAAAAATAAGCTTCGCGGGAAAGCATCAGAGCTAATAAATTCGCGAAATCCTGCTACTTGGGCAGAGATAAAAAGCTTGCTCGAGGCGCACTTTGGCGACTCACGCGATTTAACAGCAGTTATTCAAGATTTGCAACGAATACCTCAATTACAGAATGAAAGTGCATTAACATTTATTTCTCGATTACAAACACATAATGCCAAAATGCACGCCGCTGTGCAGAAACAAACATTAACATTAGAGGAAAAAACCGCCCAATCACGTCTAATCGAAACCATGACACTTAATACCCTACTCACAGGACTAGAATCTAAACTAGGCCAAATAATTCGCGCTGGCAATCCAGGAAATATGTTAGACGCAATTAGTAGAGTCAAACGAGAACTTCAATTGTCGTACTTTGAACAACAAAAATTCTCAAATAAACCAGTCAACAAAAACCCTGCACAATCTCAACAAAGACGTCCAAATTCCCAGCAATTTTGTAATTATTGCAAAAGAAGTGGACACAATTTTAACGAGTGTCGTGCAAAACAACAATTTTCGCAACAAAATCCTAATTATAGACAAAATTATTCTAGTGGAACACCAACACAATTTTCTAGACCCAATTTCCAACAATTTTCGAGACCTAATTTCCAAAGTTCGTCAAATCATTATAGCCCAGGCAACTTTGCCCCACAACAAAATTTTTCACAAAATAATTCTCCCCAACAAAATAGGCCTTCTGTAATAAGACCTAACCCAAATTACCAACAAAGACCTCCTAATCAACAACCCTCAAATTTCAACCGTCAAAATCCCCAGAAAACGCACATGTTAATTTTGACAATTATGATGCGCAAAATTGCGAAAATTATAATTCTTATTGTGAACAAGATTATCAACAATTTGATAATTTTGAAAATGTTCCAACTGATTCCAATTTTAATGACAATTACATGCCACAAGAATATTTTTCTGACAATTCCCAAAACCATACTGATTACCCATCAAATCAATATGAAAATTATTCTGATTATTCAGCAAACCCTCACATGAATTATTCTATTAATCAACCGGATTTTTACCAAGGCCCGGAGTATCCTACAGATACTCCAACACAGCAACCGGATTTCCAAATCGACCAAGTGTCCAGCCAACTACAAACTATGAATCTAGAGGACAATTTCAATCCATCCCTGAATTTTCCAGAACAAATTATAATGTAATTTCTTATCCATCATTAACTGTAAATTCAAGAAATTTATACTACATCAAAGACATAACACGGACATACAAAATGTTACTCGATACTGGCGCGGGTATATCAATATTCAAACCGAAACTTGCCGAAAATTATAAACGCAGATCTCCCGAGAACGTTGCCATACAAGGCATAACAGAACAAAAAATTCCAATAACCGAATCTGTTCTTATACCTTTCACAGCTAATGATCCGCATAAGGTATATATTTGCGATTTAGACATCGAATTCGATGGATTATTAGGAGCTGATTTTTTTAAACACTATAAATGCGTTGATATGAACAACAATCAATTAATTACCAATTTTAAAACTGTCCCAATTTTTGAGGTAAATCAGGATTTACCAGAACCACCTCCAAAAAATATTTGCAATTCTCAAATTCCCATTTCAAAGGTTCCTCGTGAAAACAAAAATCAAAACAAAATTTCTATAGAACCACGTATGGAAAAGATATTTAAATTGAAATGTAATTTGCGGAATACTGAGGCTATACTGTT